>VZQC01001092.1:24196-40967 GCA_009823505.1 Rhizomys pruinosus | reverse complement strand
CTGAGCAAGCCCCGGGTCCTGTAGAGCTGCTTGCTTCATAGGTCACATGAAGGGCTTTCCAACTCAATGAATGCCAAGGATGCCTTTGTCTAAATCTTACTTCGCTCCTTCCCAGTTTTCCTCTGAACTCCTGTGGATCCACTGTTGGATAGCCTGACAGCAAGTGCTTTAACTGATGTGGAAGTTCCACTTAAGGTGACAGGTTTGAGGTTGAACCCAACTGTTTACAGCACTCTTGACACCTAAAGAGAAAAGCAACCACTTTTATTAGCATCTAATTTGAGTAAGAAGTAGTCATTGTTTTGAGCTGGGGCCAGAAGAAAGCTGTGGATGAAGTAATGGGGTCTTTGCTTCCCCAAGCAGGAACATCAGACTTGAGTTCATAAGAGCAATCCATAGATTGGCTTCGAGACGTTTTCATCCATAGTTTGCCCTTGGGCATTTCAAGTTGAGAACTGAAGGAAGGTGACAGTTTATCTTCTACTGCAGGAAGATTTTCATGAAACCTCCTGATGAAAGCTTCTGGTTTAAGGTGGCTGACATCATTCTTACTGTCTTATTTCTAGTCAGTGCTGATATACTTTACGAATGTATGGTGTTCTCAACTGAAGGCACTCTAGGTACATATTATATTCATATTTGTGTAGTGGGAAAAGTTTACAACTTTATGTTTTCAAGGAAGATTAGCTTTAAGTTCAGGATACTTTAGATGTTTATTCTGTTTGTGTATCTGACAAATCTGATATTCTATGCAATTGTAATATTAACTGTTGGTGGGAATGCAAACTAGTTCAACCACTATGGAAGGCAGTGTAGGGAACTCTCAAAAAACTAAAATGAANTTAGATGTTTATTCTGTTTGTGTATCTGACAAATCTGATATTCTATGCAATTGTAATATTAACTGTTGGTGGGAATGCAAACTAGTTCAACCACTATGGAAGGCAGTGTAGGGAACTCTCAAAAAACTAAAATGAACCTACCATATGAACCAGTTATACCATTCCTTAGCATATACCCAAAGGACTCATACTGTCAAGATAGTTTTACATCCATGTTTGTTGCTGCTCTCTTCATAATAGCTAAGAAAGGAAAACAATCTAGATGTCTCTCATCTGATGAATGGATAATGAATTGTGGTACATCTATACAATGGAGTATTACTCAGCAGGAAGAAAAGATAAAATTATGAAATTCACAGGTACATGGATGGAACTAGAGAGTGCTATACTAAGTGAAGTAACACAAAGGCAGAAAACCAAGCAATATATGTCCTCCCTCATTTGTGAATGATAGCACCAATCCTCTATATGTAAGTATATATATTGATGTAGCACCAGGAGTCAAGAAATTGGAAACGGTACATGGAGGTGAAGGGAAAAAAAGAACCCCAAAGAGGGGGAGAGTAAGGAACAGATGTTACTGGGGAGGAAATAGGGAGGGTGGAAGACTTGGATTGGGAGGGGGCCATAGAGAGGTCATGGTGGGAGGTGGGGAAGCTCAGGAAAGGAGGAGGGTGGGGGTGATGGGAATGCTGGGGCTGGGGAAGGAGGAGGAAGGTGGGAAGTGAAGAAGAAATAACACAGACGATTGACTTTGGATGGCTAGGGAATCCAGAGTGTATTGTGATGCCCCCAAGACCATACGAGACATGCACATACACTGTCTGAACATTAGGGTGGGGCAACCTGGGGGCTGTGTGGCAGGGAACACAATTCCAGACAGAGGGCACCTCACTTTGAATTGTTGGTGAGAGTGATCCAAGAGACACTCAAAATAATGCAGGCTATTGCCAAAGCTCTTGATTATCTATCAGAAATGGAAAATAAGACTCTACTGCTCAGGACAGGACATGCCTCAGGGACAGGACTTAGAGTAATGGAGCAGAAACTGACCTGGAAGCCTTTTACTTGAAACTTAGTGCTCATAATGTTTGATAATATGCACACTGCTAAGGGAGAAAATCAATCAATGGTCCAACCCAGCCCTGAAGCCTCATAATCATAATGAGATGCACAGCAGACTGCCTCTTTTGGTGCAGTGGTGGCACTGGTATCTGGGGGATAATCAACAGCTGTCTAATTGGACTTGGAACCTTCTCAATGGGAGTGAACTCATGAGAGTCACTGTAAACTCAGCCAAATGCACAGGGCTGGAGACAATATAGATCCTAGAGAAAACTCTATCAGTGTCATATCTCTAGAAAAGTGAAAATTTTTTATCATATGCTAAATATGGAGTCTTATATTTCCAGACAAACATACCGTATGCCACTCATTAAAGAGGCTTCTTTTCGCAACAGATAGAAGATGCTGCAAAATTCCACAACTGGTCAGGCACAGAAAATACACATGTGAGGGATGCCCAATCCTAAGAGAGAGACACATTTACAGCTCACCTCTCCACCTAAGACTTGTGGAACATCAGGGAATAAGAGAATGAATGCATCCACAATAGAGCATGATGCAAACGAAGGACATACCTAGCCAGGCTTCAAAATGGGAGCCTCTAGAGTGTGTATCCCTGGATGGGGCCCCTATATTAAACCTTACCCACACGTGGTTCTGGGATCATTGGGGAAGAGGGGGCGGAAAGATTGTAAAGCCAGGCCTGGTGCATGAACGTAGAAAAGCAGTGGCTTACAGACTACTGGAAGGTTTTACATGTGAACTTGTGGCAATGTTGGCAGCAGGCACAGGACCCATGCCAACTCAGACAAGGTCTCAAGAGTGGAGCAAGGGAAATGGGTGGGAACCTGGCCTGGGACTAAGAACTACAGGAGACTGTTTACTGATGGGTGAGGAAGAATATGCTTTACCTAAGATCTCTAGATGTGCTGACTAGACTCCAGTGGATAAATTTGCAGAGAAGGACCTCTCAGTTCAGGAGCTTGACTGGATAGGGCTTGACTTAGATGATGTAATGCATGAGCTCAGATGGGAGGTTGAGGCATATGGGGATTGGGTTTGATCAAAAATCACTGTATGAGTTGTAAAAATGCTCAACGAAAAAGATATTTCATTCATTATTTTTATTTTACTTTATATGTATGAGTATATTGCCTGCGTTATTTGTATACCCATATCATGGGAGGCCATGGAATTTAGATGAGGGTGTTGGAACCCCTGGAACTGGAGTTACAAATGGTTGTTAGCCGTCACATAGGTGCTGGGAATCAAACCATGGTCCTCTGCAAGAGCAGCGAGTGCTCTTAACTGCCGAGCCATCTCTCCAGCACCCAGATAATTTCTTCTTTACAAGAACATGGAGAAGCTTCCCAAGTAGTCACTCATGGACAACTCCATCATGGTGCTGTTTCTGCACTGATACTTGGGTATCACAGAAGGATCTTTTACAAGTGGTTGGCCTGAAAGGAAATGTTTTCAGGGTTTTTATTAATAATTTCCTCAATTTTCTGCAATGTTTTAAGGAAAAAAACATTGAGAGCAAGAATAACAAACCTGGAAGCATCACACTTCCTTACAAAATATACACCAAAGCTATAATAATCAAAACAATATGGTACTGGTTTAAAACCACACATATAGACCAGTGGTACTGAAAAAGAGAGCTCGGGGGCTCAGAGGTTAAGAGAACTTGCTGCTCTTACAGAAGTTCCTAGCATCCATTTCATATTGTTCATACCTGCAAATAACTGTAGATCTAGGGGATCTAATGCCCTCTCCCAGGCTCCATGGCACATGCATTGGCATATAAACATGCACACAGACATATGAAAACTTAAAAATAAATCTAAAAGAAGACAAAAAGAACTCAGAAATGAATTCATGTGTCTAAAGTTAATTAGTTTTTAATAAAAATGTAAAAAAAAACCCACACAATGAGGAAAGATCACCTCTCCAGTGAATGGTATTGGCAAGACTGGATGCTCGTGTGAAAAAAGAAATTGAATCCTTGTCTCACACATATGTAAAAAATAAAATAGATAAAAGATTTAAATTTGAAAGCAGACACTGTAAAACTATAAGAAGAAACCACAGAGAAAAATCTATGACAGTGCTAAGGGCAATTGGTGTGCATGCACGTGTGTATGTGTGTGTGTGTGTGTGTGTGTGTGTGTGTGTGCATAAAAGCATAGGTAAGAAAAAGAATAGACCAACAGGAGACTATTGCACTACAAATTTCCTGCACACAATGGAATAAATAACAGAGTGAAGAAATAGTCCACAGAACGGAAAAAATATTGGGAAACTAAACATTTAATAAAGACTTGTTATTTAAAAGAATTAAGTTTGATTCCCAAGACCCACATGGTGAAAGGAGAGAACTCACCCTCACGGGTGTCCTCTGAACCCATATACATACACACTCATGCAACACACAGGGAGTAAATCAATGTAATAAAATATATCTTCAGTTTCTCTCTTGAGAATTATTTACTCTCAATAACTTTAAATACCTCTTTTTGCTATTACAAAGGACAACAAAATTAACTGACTATAGTACAAATATCAAAAGATACTGGTCTGTTTCTTTCTATCCTCATTTTTCTATATAAATTCATGTACCTGTATAGTTATTATTCTATAATGGAATTTAAATAGTCTTTCTATTATCAGATCTAGTATGTATATGCTATATGTAAGCATGTATGTATTTTGTAATCTGCTTCTATTCCTTAGAAATATATCAATATCTATTATGGTAAAAAAGACATTGTATGGAATCAGTTATGATGCTTGTATTATGTCATATTTATTTTTATCTGAAAGCAACTGTGCTGTTATAATGTGAATCCCTTAATGGGCTCTAGAATTAACCTACCACTTATTTTCAGACTTTGTGATTTTGGTATATGGGTGGAGGGTATATATGCATACTTTAGAATACTATAAAATTAAAGGGGAAGATATGAATTCCTAAACATGATTTGAAATTAACATACAGTTTATTTTCAGATGTCATAATTTGGATATATGTATATATAATGCATATATAAGCATATTTTGGAACAATACAAGTTGGAGGGAACAACAAAAACAACAAAAAGACTCAGACAAAGAACTGACTGAAACAGTTAATTTCTGCCCCAAACAATAAACATCTCCATAGAAAAACTTTAAAAAGACTGAGAAAAAGATGCAAGACATATAAGGCAGAATGCATGAACTAGAGTGGGGTCGGGAGGCATGGAAAGGGGAATGAGTCTAAATTGGACTGAGAAATATTGTAAGAAATGCACAAAACTTCAATAAAATATTTAAAAAAGAAATAATACACTATACATTTAAAAATTAAAAAGCCTTGGCTTTATAACCTAAAAATAATGAGTTTAAAATTGACAAGGACCTGAATAGATATCAAGAGGATCCATTCATGTAGCCAACATGTGTATTCAGAAATGTTCAACATCATTAATAAACAGGGAAATAAGACTTGAAATGAGATTGTCTCACACTTGTTAGAATGACTACCATTCAAAAAGGCAAGGGGCAAAAAGTGTTGGTGAAGAGAAAGAGAAAAGCAAGCTTTCCAATAATGTTCCTGACAAGGAAAGTAAGTACAGCCATTATGAAAAAACATAGAGCTCCTTCAAAGAATATAGACCACCATATGGTTGAGCAATTCCATCACTTCACATATCAGAGGTGTCTACACTCCTATGTTTACTGCAACGCTATTCACAATAGTTAAGACACAAGATCCATGTGACTGACCAATAATATATGAGTTTATAGTGAAAAATGGATAACGGAAAATGAAATACAAAATGGACTGTTTAGCTTTAAGAAAGGCGAAAGTCCCACTACTGTTAACAGCTGGAGTAAACCTAGAGGACATGTTAAGGGAAACAAGCCAAATATGAAATAATGACCTCAGTATGTGGAATCTAAAATGTTGATTCCTCAAAGCAGTGAGTGAAATGGCATTTACCTGGTTTGAGGAATGCACTAGTGACATGGTAATGAGATTATATAAAGTCTCAGGATTAAGTCTATAAGATCCACCATATGGGCACACTTGTTACAATGACTAGTGTGTTTAAAGTGACTCTTGCTGATATCAATATACTTTATTAACTAAAATTGGCATATGAGTGTATTTTAAGTGTTCACATGACAAAAGGTTCTAAGAATGTGACTTCTGTTAACCAATTCAATGAGGTCATCCGCAATATGTGCATAGTTCAAAATATTATGGTGTATTTGATGAATATGTGTGTTCACCAATTTAAAATAAATTAGAAAAATATTTGGAAGTAAACATTTTATCTCTTGTTAAGCATTAGCATTCGTTGCTCTTCTTTGTTTTCAGTGCCTCCTTGATACAGAAAGATCTTTACCCCTCTACCCAAGCCCTGCAGTGAGGGCAGTGGATGGGTACTGCGTGTTGGGCAGCCTCTGGGAACAAAGGGTTTGGTGTGTTAGCTCATGCAGTCCTCCCGACCAAGCCATAGGATAGCGCTTTTCTTTCTTTCTTTCTTTCTTTCTTTCTTTCTTTCTTTCTTTCTTTCTTTCTTTCTTTCTTTCTTTCTTTCTTTCTTTCTTTCTTTCTTTCTTTCTTTCTTTCTTNAATTGGCAATACAAATGGAATCCATACAATTAAAAGCTTCTGCACAGCAAGAAACAACAAAGTTATGAGCCAGCAAATAGAATGGTTGAAAACTTGTCAGTTATTCATTCAACAGAGGATTAATATCCAGAGTGAATAATAATAATAATAATAATAATAATAATAATAATAATAATGGTCCAAAAGGGTCTGGAGACATGGCTCAGCAGGTAAAAGCACTGGTTGCTCTTGCAGAGGACCCAGATTTAGTTTCCAGCACTTACATAGCCACTAACATCTCTCCGCAATGCCTGTTTTAGGGAATCTGACATCTTCTTCTGGCCTCTCCAGGCATTGTGTAATACAGGTACACTTACATAATACATGCAAGCAAAATGCTCACATGCATTAAATAAATAAATAATAGGGGCTTTTTTTTGTCTTTTTGAGACAAGGTTTCCCTGTAGTCCCAGCTGGCCTGGAGCTCATTATGTAGACCAGGCTGGCCTTGAACTCATAGAGATCTGCCTGCTTCTGCCTCCTGAGAGCTGGGATTAAAGGCATGTGCCACCATGCCCAGACATAAATAATAGTTTTAAAAACTAAAAAATGTGAACAACAAAAGTCAAATAAGTAAATCAATATAAGGGAAAATGGATTGAACAGTTACTTTTAAAATAAAGTATAAATGATCAACAAATATATGAAAAAAGTAAACTTTTATCCATCAGGGAAATGCTCAAAACTACATTGAAGTTCTATCTTACCTCAGTCAGAATTGCCGTCAACAAGAAAAACAAAGCAAAGCACAGGCTGGTGAGGGTATGGGGAATAAGGAATCCTTATACACTGTTGGCGGGGATTTAAATTAGTAGAGCCACTATGGAAGTCAGTATGGTGGTTTCTCTAAATGTTAAAAACATGACACAGTATACTGTGTCTGGATTCATAACCCCCCAAACCAAAGTCAGACTGCTATAGAGATAAATGCATACCTATGTGTATTACAGTACTATTCACAATAACCAACTCATGGAGTCAGTCTGGATGTCCAATATATGATAACATAGGTAAAGGTGTTAGGTGAACACAGTGGTGTCTTATTTAGCCACATGATAAAATGCTTCAAGGAAACCTATTTTGTATAACTAATATATGTGAATCAAAGTAATAAAATGTAGACAAAGCTTGATGATTGGAAAATTGGAAATCATTTTGGAAATATATACATATATATATTTAAACTTGAAACCTACTTATGTAGTTAAGAGATAGCCTTCTTTTTCTATGGTCCCCATTCTTCTGTATAAAGTATGAGTTTGGAGAAGACAGTGGCTATTCAAAGATAGCTCAGAAAATGTGCATGCAAGACTTTGTGGAAACATTTATATGATCAAAGTGGATATAGCACCACTTCATCAAGATTGGAATATATGGAAGAGGATTGTGTTTTCCAGTTAAGAATCAACACTACTATGATTGCAGCTTTCTAATCAAGTTTCAGGCCTCATAATTGTTTGATAGTCTGATTTTACATTCTTATTGGTGGGAAACTAATGCTCCATGAGTAGAATTATAGATTTTGTCATTGCTAATTTCACTTACATTTTGCTTTATTCAAGAAAATTTAGATGCTATGACAGGACTTTATCCAAGTATGGAATCAATATCTGCTGTTACTGGAGTCAGGTCCATCTTCTTCCAACTTGAGAGATGAGGGTTATTGGGAAGAAAAATCAGATTTATTCAAGGTCTAGCACTTTGGAAGATGGGGGAGCTATTGTCTAAGAATTTATTGTTAGGAAATTTATATAGGTGGAAAGGGATGCTATAGTCAGGCACAGGAGATGCAGGGGATAGTGGGAAAGAAGGCTACATGCTGGGCAAGGTCTTCTGCATACACACTATGTCCCTAATCCCCATACCTTAGAATATTGCTTTGGATTTTAGGCTCTTTGAGATAGTTCCTGGGATTATTTAAACAAATATATTAATTTTCAGCTAACTAAACATCACAAAATAACATGGTTTGTAGTAATGGAAGCACAGGATTTAAGGATCAGAAGGGAGGGTTACATTCTGATGTTCTCTGAAGTCACATGTTCTGTTTTGTAAGTTTAAAGAAAGATCTTTTTTCAGTTAACATCTTAGTCACTCAGGTATGTGACTTCAATGATGGACAAAGGTAGAGGAAGAAACTTCGGGAAGGGTAACTTGGAAAGGATTGGCTCTGTTAGAATATTGACAAATAATCCCGAGTCTTGTCTCAGGTTCCTGGGATAAATGTTTCTAAAATACCTGGAATTCTATGAGTAATGGGGTGAGAGTTGCATCTTGTGTTAATCATTAAAAGCCTTCCCTTGGCCGTCTCTGAGTTTTTGTAGACCTGGTGACTGTAGGTAGGCTTCTAGATAGCATCATCAGCATGGGGGTTGGTTGCTAAAGATCCAACTCTGCTAGCAGAAAACCTAAAAGAACTCACTGTAATGGGAGAATATTTGATTTGGATGACAGTTTCAGAGATCTTAGTCCATGGATTGCTGTCTCTGTTGCTTTGGGACCAAAAATAAGGGAGAGCATCAGATTGGAAAGCACATAGTAGAACAAAGCTGCTTACCTCATAGTGGCCAGGAAAGAGGAAAGGGAGAGGAAGAGGGAGGAGAGGGAGAGGGAGAGGGGGAGGAGAGGAGGGAGAAGGAGAGGAGGGAGGGGAGGGAGAGGGAAGAGGGAAGGGGAAGGACGGGGAGGAGGGAGGGAGAGGAGAGAGAGGAGAGGAGGGAGAAGGGAGGGGAGAGGAGAGGGGAGGAGAGAGAGGAGAAGGGAGGGAGAAGGGAGAGAAGGGGGCAGAGGGAGAGGCAGGGAGAGGGAGAGGAGGGAGAGGGAAGATGAGAGGAAGGAGAGGGGGGAAGGAAGGAGAGAGGAGAAGGGGGAGGGGAGAGGGAAGGAGGGAGAGGGAGAGGGGAAGGGAGGAGAAGGGGGAGGGAGAGGAAGAGGGAGAGGAGAGAGAGAAGAGGGAGAAGGAGGGAGAGGGGAAGGGAAGAGGGAGAGGGGAGGAGAGAGAGGAGAAAGGAGGGGAGAGGGAGGAGGGAGGAGAGGGATAAGATAGGAGGGAGAGGGAGAAGGGAAGGGAAGAGGGAGATGGAGAGAAGGAGAAGGGGGAAGGAGAGAGAGGGAGAGGGGAGGAGGGAAGGAAAGGGAGAGGAAGGGGAGGAGGAGAGGAAGAGGAAGGAGAAGGGAGGGAGAGGGAGAGGGGAGGGAAGAGGGGAAAGAAAAAAAGGGAGGGAGGGGAAGGGAGAGGGGGAAGGAAGAAAGAGGAGAGGGAGAGGGGAGAGGGAGAGGGAGAAGAAGAGAAGTGGGGGAGGAGAGGAGGGAGAGGGGGAGGAGGGAGAGGGGGAGGAGGGAGGGGGGAAGGAGAGGAGGGGGGAAGGAGAGGAGAGGGAGGGAGAGGGAGAGGGAAAGGGAGAGGGAGAGGGAGAGGGAGAGGGAGAGGGAGAGGGAGAGGGAGAGGGAAAGAAACAGAGACAAAGAATGAGAGGAAGTGGAAGGGAAGAGGGAGGAAAGG
This sequence comes from Rhizomys pruinosus, assembly GCA_009823505.1. Taxonomy (NCBI): domain Eukaryota; kingdom Metazoa; phylum Chordata; class Mammalia; order Rodentia; family Spalacidae; genus Rhizomys; species Rhizomys pruinosus. Next base: position 30,892 of record VZQC01001092.1, on the reverse strand, counting down.
CCCAGGGATAAGATATGTTCTTTATGATGCATCTAGTGATCTATTCCACTAAGTAAGTGTACATCCTAACAACCTGTTCAGTTAGGATCTCTTCCGTAGATTACCTCGTTGACAAAGTCAGCATCCTTATGTTCAAATTACTGGTCACTGATTTTTAACTTTCAAGTCTGAATAAGTGGCATTATCTCATTTTTATAACTGAAAGGATAGTGGTCAATTAGCCCATTCTCTTACATGACTGGTTACATGCTTACTGTATACCTCATAGGGTGGAAGTATGTAGTAAACAACAAGTAGACAATGAGGAAGAGAGTATTATGGTGTGAATGAGCCTCCTGAAATTCACTGAAGCTCAGTTGCCAAGCAGAGTGGCCATGAATGGAAGAGTATTCTAACAGAAAAGGTATGGGGATCTGCCTTGGTCTCTTTGTGTTTTTCTGTTATTTGAGGAGAAGGAAATTTCCCCAATACCTATTGTATACCAGTACCTTGATTATTGATTTTTCAGTTTCTAAACTGTAAAGAAAAACCTCTGTTATTTACGAACTACCCAGTATTAAGTGTTATAGGAGAAAAATAGGGCTCAGCAGTGGGTGGGAAGCACTTAGTTAGCATGAGGGTAATGAAAAGAAAGATCACATTCAATCTGAGCCATATGTAGTTAGGACCATCTTAAACTAGCTGGATATGGAGGTTTCTAATCTTTTAATATGTGTCAGAAAGGAAGAGAAATTGCTAGATGAGTGTTAGCTAGCTTCAGTTGTCAACACACTGGGAAGAGGGAACCTCACTGAGGAAATTCTCCTTTAGATTGGTCCATAGGTATGTCTGTGAGGCATTTTCTTAAATGTTAATTGATGAAGGCCCAGACCACTGTGGCTGATGCCATCCCTGGGCAGGTAGGCCTGGGCTCTATAAGAGGTAGGTGAATAAGCTAGGAGGAGCAAACCAGTAACCAGTAAGCAGAGATCTTCTGTGGTTGGTGTTTCTGATCTTGTCTCCAGGTTCCTGCCCAGCATTGAGTTTCTGCTGTGATTTCCTCAGGGATAGACTGTCACTTGAAAGAACAAGATGAAATAAACCCCTTTTCCCCCAAGTTGGACTGTTTAGTCACAGAAATAAAAGTAAAATAGGACAACATGTTTCTGCCCAAATATGATATGGAGGAAGTATATTCTTAAAAAGCAGATTTCACTTTTGTTCTCCATAAGATGCCCGTATATAAGTTTTCTGAAGAAGGATTGATCAATTAGGATTGTCTCAACATGGATGGATAGTTCATCTCAATTTTCAATGATGTTACTATAAAGACTAAACTAGAGACTTGGAGGAATAGGTATTAGACTCTATGAAACTAAGGTATGGGTTATATTTTGAAGAAATAATATTAAAAATGGTTTCTGTATTTACAGACTGTAAAACTGAACTGTGTTATTACTGTGTAAGAAACATACATTTTCCCCAATGTGCATTCAAGCCATGAAGCCAATGGATGAGCAGCTATCTAGGCTGAGATAAGCAGTGGATGTTTATTGGGAAGATGCAATTAAATAGTAGTGTACAAAACATACAGTCAGTCAGAATAATTAAACTTCTTTTTTATTCCATCCCTCCAAAATTATCTGAGCATTCAGGCTAAAGAAATGCTCAAATTGTGCATTATTCAAGAAACGATATCTATGTAGACTTCTTTAGTAAGACTTTTATAACAAAACATAGACATTATTTTATTCTGTTATGGGCTTTTAGTGCATATTCATCACTACATAATGTAAGGCTTGATGTTCTTTCAAATCTTTTCATGTCCCTAGGCATTTTGTGAGAATCAGCCTTTTTACGGTCCCTTCTTAAAATCAGAAAAAGGCCGGCGATGGAGGGCTAACAGACGGTTATTTGTATTCTTTCTGTAAAAACAAGACTTTATTTCACTGCGACTTGTAGAATGGTTCTCACCTCTTAACACATTTGAGAGTGGCTGAAGAACAAGGCTGACAGGACCAAAGGCGCTTAAGAACTTCCAACAGTTTACAGTTGCACATACCTGCACGATGGATAGAAAAAGCAACTTGCATAAGAAAATCGTTGTCTAAATCACATCGTTTTTTTTTTTGTTTGTTTGTTTGTTTGTTTGTTTGTTTGTTTGTAGAGTGTTAAGCAAGGTTTGGAATGCTAAAACATTTATGTAGTTCATTTTTTGCTCATTTAATTTCTGATTAAAATTGGAAGTCTATATATAATGAGAGGATTTTTTGTTTTCTTTTTGTTTTTGTTCATTTTTGCTAGGTAGTCCAGGCTGTCCTGGAACTTGCAGAAATCTGGTCTCTGGCTCCCAAGTGCTGGAATTACAGGTGTGATGTACCATGCCCAGCTTGAGAAAGGCAATTCTAATGAGAGTCAGAAACTATCTTGAGGGTATTTGATTGGAAAGATGAAATGAGATCAGGTACACGGATTTTGCATTAGATGGTCAAGAAGCATTTGATGGGTGCCTGTTATTAATCAGTGAGCTGGCTTCTGAGTACTTAAATTCATTTTTCTGCTTTGGATAAGCAGTGAAAGAATACAGAATCCACTGGGCATACTGGTATAGTCAATAAGGTGTTGAGATAGGTACTGTGGGGAAATACAACAAAAGAACATGTAGCATAACAGGAGATGAAACGTACATGAACCCAAATTTAACACAAAATTTTATCCAATTTACACAAGTTTGTAGAATTCTTTTTTTTAAATTAATTTATTTATTTATGTTTTTAAGGGATTCTACAATACAATGACACAGTTGTTTGCAGATAGCATTGATGTCACTCATTATGTCATAAAATCAGGTAATTGGTGCATTTTGCAAGTATCTATGTCCAAATTTTGAACAACCCAAGGTTCCCATAGACCAGTTGGAGAAGCTTGTATGCACAGACATGTTGATTAATCAGGAGTCCAGACTATATTCCTGTAGTCTCATGATTCACCCCTGTCTCTCCACAGCCCTTACAATCTACCATGCCTCCTCTTCCACAGATTGTTCCCTGGGCTTTGGTAAAGGGGCACAAGTGGGTGAGAAGAAAACAGTCTAATTTCTTTGGAGTTGTCACTTTGGACTCCAGTCTATTCAGGTTGCTTCCCTTCATGGATTGACAGCTTTCCCAGTGATACCCTTTTTAGTCATATTAACAAAGCACAAGCTATTGGATGTACAGGCATTTAAGNAGACCCAGTTCCCTTCCTTGCCCCCACCTTACCAGAGCCCATGCATTCTGCCATACGTGTCTTCATCTTTTTCTCTGTCTTTTTTTAAATTTTTCAATGCTGAAATTTACTGTTTGGGGCAGAAGTTTACGGTTTCAATCAGTTCTTTGACCCAGTCTTTTTTGTTACTGTTGTTGTTTCTTCCAATTTATAGCATTCCGAAATATGTCTATTTGGACGGCACAGATATACCAAAACTATGACCTCTGAAAATAAACTATAGGTTAATTCCAAAACATGTTTAGGGATTCACATTTTGATGGTAGAATTGTATGCAGGTAAGGAAACAATGTTTTTCTTTTTCTTTTTTTAAAATTTTATTTATTTATTTACTTATTTATTTATTTTAGTTTTTTCCTTTTTTTGGTATTTTTGAGGCAGGGTATCCCTTACACTACCAGCTGTCCTGGACCTCCATGGCATTGCATGACACGGGTGCATATTTTTTATGTGTATGAATGTACTGTCTGCATGTAGGTTGGTGCACCTGTGTCATGCAATGCTGCAGAGGTCAGAAGAGGGCGTTGGATTCCCCTGGAACTGGAGTTAAAGACGGTTCTCAGCCACCATGTGGGTACTGGGGATCGAATCTGAGTCCTCTGCAATAGCATTTGGCGCTCTTAATTGCTAGGCCATCTCTCCAGCCGCATGTATTTCTTTTTTAAAGAAACAGGTTCTAGGCAGGTGGATTTTTGTGAGTTCAAAGCCAGCCTGGTCTACAGAGTGAGTTCCAGGACAGCTGGAGCTACATGGAGACCCTGTCTCGAAAAGACAAAAAAAAGGAAGGAAGGAAGGAAGGAAGGAAGGAAGGAAGGAAGGAAGAAAGAAAGAAAAAAAAAAAAAAAAAAAAAAAAAAAAAAAAAAAGAAAGAAAGAAAGAAAAAGAAACAGGTTTTGCGTTACTGATACTGTTTATTTTTGTTGTCAGATCTCACTCTCATCTTTATTATTTTCTTTTTAAATTGTCTTGGATATTTTTTTCAGCTTCCCAAACTGGCCTCTTAGATCACAAGAGTTGAACTTCTCTTGTTTTGTAAATTAAGGAGTTAGGGATAATGCAGATTAATTCCTCTAACTACACTCATTATATCCTCCAGCTTTTAAAACTTGTAATTGCTCAGTTTTCCAAAAAAGGAAGCACATTGTTTGAATACTTAAGCCTGGAGACTTTAGTGGAAAACTAGTTTCACTTTGCATCTCATAACACTCTCAGATCACCTTTGCTCATCGAGTTTACAATCTGGAAGTAATTTAACTGTATAATAGACCAAGCATGTGAGTTGGTTATTAACTACAATGTTGTACTTTGTACTGAAAGAAACATGTCTCTCTTACTTAGGTATCTGACATATATTTGAAATGAAAAAAACAACAACAACTCACAACAGAATATTTCACAGTAGTGTCTACTGGAAACAAAATGTCCCAGATAAACCATATCTTCCAGGGAACATTCAGCAAGGCTGATAACTGAGTAGCACCTCATTGACTATGGAGAGATTACAGTGTTGCAGGCTCAGAGTTTAATTTATCGTGGGCCATCTTTAGCCACTCCTTGCCAACCTTTGTGTTTGACTAAATATCCTTTGCCAAACATATTTTTAAAAAGAACCTTTTGGGGGCTGGAGAGATGGCCTAGCGGTTAAGAGCGCTGACCGCTCTTACAGAGGACCCGGGTTCGATCCCCAGCACCCATATGGCGGCCGAGAACCGTCTGAAACTCCAATTCCAGGAGAACTCCAGCTCCAGGGGAATCCGACACCCTCTTCTGACCTCCGCNTCCAGAGGCAGAGGCAGGTGGATCTTTGTGAGTTCAAGGCCGGCCTAGTCTACAGAGCGAGTTCCATGACAGCTGGGGCTACAGGGAGACCCTGTCTCAAAAAAAACCAAAAAAAAAAAAAATTGAAAAGGAAGATTACAACTGTTTGGTTAATTTTTCTAAAGACATTTCTTTTAGATGAACTGAAATTAATGAACAAAGGTATGATCTTTAGTCATCTGTAGAAAGTTTATTTTAACATTTCAAGTCTAAGTATCTAAAGCACTCCACCTAAGACCAAGCCCATGAAAACAACTTGGCCTGAGAAAAAGATCAGGTATTTCACAAGGAGACCAGATTATTTTTCATTTTGGGTTATGCAGGCATGATATGCAATGTCTATAGTCATTTTATCAAGGTCCATGCTAAAGTCTGTTTTTAAGTTTAATGTCCCTTTGTATAAGCAGTGTAATCTATCAAATAAAGGCTTCAAAAGTTTCCTGATTGCACAATATTCTGTAACAACATGACTGAAAAGTATTAAGCTTATTAAAAAGCTAAAGAGGTATACATTTTTAAGATATTATATTTTAGGCTTAATTTTAATTTTATTCAATAAACACATTTAAAAAATCAGAATAAACTAAAGATATAGCAAAAAGAAATACAAACAATAAACAATAATAATTTAAATGGCAAAAGTGATAGACGAATAAATAAAATAATACAGATATATGAACAGTAGAAGTTACCCAAATAATGGTGGCAGAATTTATATTTAGAGATTAGTAATAATGAAAAACTGCCAGGCATTGTGGTACACGCCTTAATCCTAGCACGTGGGAGGCAGAGGCAGGCAGATCTCTGTGAGTTCAAGGCCAGCCTGATCTACAGAGAGAGTTCCAGGACAGCCAGAGCTACAGGGAAACCCTGTCTCAAAAAAAACAAAAAAAAAAAAAAAAAAAAAAAAAAAAAAAAAAAAAAAAAAAAAAAAAAAAAAAAAAAAAAAAAAAAAAAAAAAAAAAAAAAAAAAAGAAAGAAAGAAAAACTATATGCAGAAAGTGTTCTAGAAGAGAAAGATCTCACGCGGTGGCTGGGAATAGCAACTTTAGAGTAAGAATGATGAATTAAATGAGATCTGCCATGAACTTAACCAAAATGTTTGATTTTACCAGGTAAACTTTTCAAAATCTGTATCTATAGCCATCATTGCAAATAACAAACCTTGCCTTCAACACATAATGTGCTTCGAAGGTACGGCAAGTATCCTACAACAGCATCATGGATCTCAAATTTGTAAAGGAAACACATTTTAATCACTTTAAATTTTGACTAAATTGAATTTAAAACATTTGAAATTCCAATTGAAATGTTGCTACTGAATTTCCTATTTCACAGTAAGAAGAAAAGTCACAGCAGTTAGGGTAATTTTTTCCTTACTATTTTGAGAAAGGGTAAAATGACACTTGGAAACTAGAGGTTGATGAATTAAACTGTGTCCCTTTCTTAGCGAATATTGTTGGAAGGAACAAAGAAATATTTGTGCAAAATTTAGATAAATCAAGCAATAAATAATTCCTTCAGTATATAATGTTAATGGGTTCAACACTTATGGGAAGATCATAGCCAAAATTGACAGTGCATGGGCTTTTTGGTTCAGTTTTTTTTTTTTTTTTTTTTTTTTTTTTTTTT
>VZQC01001092.1:0-23330 GCA_009823505.1 Rhizomys pruinosus | reverse complement strand
AAAAAAAAAAAAAAAAAAAGCCACTCATACATATAAAATGAAAGTAAATAAAATACTTTAAATCCCAGAAAACATAACAAAGACGATTTTCTGTTCTTAGAAAGGTCTTAGAAGGAGACTTTTAAATGAAGAGGCTCCTTTCTTCTGATGAGCCAAACAGATTCTTCTTTTGATACTTCATAATAAATCCACAAAAGACTCCTCTCCTTTGTTTAAGATATCTGATTTGCTAGCTCTTTCCAGTCCCTTAAAACACTCTGCTATGGCAAAAAGACAGTAAGCAAATGAACAAACACAACTAATGAAGCGGTTAAATCCAGTGGAAGCAACATCTAATTCTCGCCCATGTATGTATCGGTTCCACCGCCTGCAGCCTGCAAGCATTGCTAGGTTTCCTGTCAAGTTAGCATCTGGCTCCGACACTAGAGCATGATTATGGAACAGGCCTTACTCTCAGGGTGATGTCCAGTCATTGAGATAGGAGAGGATTCAACCAAAGCAACGGTTTCTCTATGTAGGTATTTGGCTAGAAGCAGTCGGCTCCACAGAATCCTTTAACTGCTTCTGGCAACATCGGCCACCTAGGTAGAATGGAATCCCTATGCCTTTTTTTTTTTTATAGATTGTCATTACTCATTTGTTTTATTTACATATATATATTTTTTATTTTATTTTTTTTTTTTTTGAGATAGACTCTTCTATTTGCTAAGGTGATGGACAAGTCTTAGGGACATAAGGTCTAGTGAACCAAGAGATGATGTATGTGATATGAGTTGTGAAGATTTCCAGTCTAAACCCTGTCCTGCTTCAGTACCGGCTGGCCATTGTTTAGGAGGTCCTCCTTGAAGCGAAGTTTCCGTTCCAGGTCCTGAATGACAGCATCCTTTGTGCCTTGGATCTCCTCATCAGAGGCTATTCTAGCAGTTCTGCTGGCCTTCTTTGGAAATCCCCTGCACGACAAAAGCAGTACAGTCAGTCAACCTTCAGAAACGCACAAGTCCAAATCAAACATGCAAGTTCAACAGAGGCAGTACAGTGTATGAACAAGCCTTTCTTTTCTTTTCTTTTCTTTTCTTTTCTTTTCTTTCTTTCTTTCTTTCTTTCTTTCTTTCTTTCTTTCTTTCTTTCTTTCTTTCTTTCTTTCCTTCCTTCCTTCCTTCCTTCCTCCTTCCTTCCTTCTTCCTTCCTTCCTTCTTTCTTTCTCTCTTTCTTTCTTTCTTTCTTTCTTTCTTTCTTTCTTTCTTTCTTTCTTTCTTTCTTTCTTTCTCTCTCTCTTTCTCTCTCTCTTTCTCTCTCTCTTTCTCTCTCTTCCTCTTTCTATCTTTCTTTCTTTCTTTCTTTCTTTCTTTCTTTCTTTCTTTCTTTCTTTCTTTCCTTCCTTCCTTCCTTCCTTCCTTCCTTCCTTCCTCCCTCCCTCCCTCCCTTCCTTTCTTTCCTTTCTTTCCTTCTTTCTTCTGTCTTTCTCTTTCTCTCTCTCCCTCCCTTCCTCTCTTTCTCTTCCTCCCTCCCTCATTCATTCATTCATTCATTCATTCATTTTGGTCTTTTTTTTCGAGAACGAACAGGAAGTTGGGAATGGAAGAGTTAGTTGGGGCTGGAGGCGCATATTGTTTAAGAGAATCGACCGCTCTTGCAGAGGACCTGGTTGATCCCCAGCACCCACATGGCAGCTGAGAACCTTCTTTGACTCCAGTCCCAGGGGAATCTGACGCCCTCTTCTGACCTCCGCAGGCATTGCACGTCACGGGTGCACAGACCTAATGCAGACAGTTAGGACAGACATTTCATACACATTAACCAAAATAATAAGCCAGGCGTTGGTGGCGCCGCCTTAATCCTAGCACTTGGGATGAAGAGGCAGGCGAATCTTTGTGAGTTCAAGGCCGCATGGTCTACACTGTGAGTTCCAGGGACAGCTGTGGCTACCGGAGACCCTGTCTCGAAAGACCAAAAAAATAATAATAAATAAATAAATAAATCATAACTAAATAAAAAATAAATAAATAAATAAAACACTTTTAAAAAAGGGGATTAGATTTGACCAGAGGAGCCCCCAAAGCAGAGAAGGCAGAAGGATCTCCATTACCTGGAATAGGAGGACGGCGGCCTCCCCCGCAGCTGGTCAATCTCCATCTGCATCCGCTCCATCTCAGCCAAGAGCTGCTCCTGCAGGAGGAGGTGGAGGTGTCAGGTGAGACTCTGCTGCTGTGAGGAACAGGCCCCTCGGCATTCCACACCTTGTGCAGCAGCCCCCACCTTGTGCAGCAGCCCCCACCTTGTTCAGCAGCAGCTCATCCTGAAGTTTCTTCATGTTGGCAATCTCCTCGCTCAGTGAGTTCTGTGGAGACAGGAGTGCAATGGGGGCATGGCCAGAGGGGGCGGGCCTGGCACAGTTCAGCTCCGGAATGTTCCACTGAAGCAATGCCTCCCCCGCAGCTGGTCAATCTCCATCTGCATCCGCTCCATCTCACAAAGCAGAGTGGAAATTGGGATGCCCGGATTTGAGGGGTCTCGGATGACAGAACTAGGGAAAGGTAAGGCCTGAGTCTGCAGGTCTAAGTAGGGGAAGGCCCTGCTCTGCAGGTCTAGGGAGGGGAAGGCCCTGGGTCTGCGGGTCTAGGGAGGGGAAGGCCCTGGGTCTGCGGGTCTAGGGAGGGGAAGGCCCTGCTCTGCAGGTATAGAGAGATGAAGGCCCTGGGTCTGCGGGTCTAGGGAGGGGAAGGCCCTGCTCTGCAGGTATAGAGAGATGAAGGCCCTGGGTCTGCAGGTCTAGGGAGGGGAAGGCCCTGCTCTGCAAGTATAGGGAGATGAAGGCTCTGGGTCTGCGGGTCTAGGGAGGGGAAGGCCCTGGGTCTGCAGCTGAGGCACCGGCCTGTCAAGTGCTCTGGACTGGGAAGCACCTTCTCTTCCAGAGCCCCCATGCGCTCCTTGAGGTGAAGTTGTAGCCTCTCATTTGACTCGCTCAGTAGTTTGTCCACGGTCTCCGACAGGCGTTTATTGTGGTCATCGTTCATCTTCTCCCGCTGCCGAGCCTGCACAGAAGGGGCAGAGTAGCGTGCTCACCAGGGTCCTGCCCAGAGCATCCCCTCCTCCAAGCCGTGTCCCTGTCAGCTGAGCCTTGTCCCCAGCTAAGGACTCCTACAAACACCCCTCAGCTAAGCCCTCCCTACTGTCAATCCGGACCAGCGCACCCCTTCGATGAGCCCCATCTTGTCCTACCCTTCATGTCTCCCTGCACAGCCACACTGCCACTCTGTAAGCCCCTACTCCCTCACAGAGCCCCGCCCCTCGCAGAGCCCCTCACCGACCACGCCCCACTAAGCTCCACCCCCAGCTTTTGAGCATAGTCCTCTCCACAGACCTCCTGCCCCTCACCCTTTGCAGCTCCTGGTTCTTCTCCTCCAGCTGCGCCTCCAGCTGCCTAAGCCGTTCCTCGAAGTTCCCATGCCGTTCCTCGGCCTAGTGGATGGAACCATTCAGTCTGACCCCACAGAGTGGGATCCAGTAGGGCTCCTGCCCCGCCTCCTCGCCCCCCCCCATTCCGCGCCTCAGGGCCTCGCCTTGTTCAGGGCGGCCACGCGCTGTGCCAGCTGAGCCTCTATCTCAGGCAAGGTCTCGGCCTTCTGCAGCGTTTGCTGCAGCTTCTGCTTGGCGTCGTCCAGCCACTCGGCCAGCTGACGGCTCTTCTCTTCACTCTGACAGGAAGACAGAAGGGCCAGCGGCTCAGTCCCAGGCCGCGGCACCCACCGTCGCTCTTGTCCCCCAACGCGGGGTGGGCCCCCACCTGCCGGTACAGCGACTCTTTGCTGGCCAGCTCGTTCTCCAGCTTGTCGTTGGCGTCGTGCAGTGACGTGGCTTCGCGCTGGGCGCTCAGGTAGCGCTTCTCCAGCGTGGTGATGCGCTCCTCCATATCCTCCCGCTGCGCCAGAGCCTGCAGAGGACGCCAAGTGTGCACGTTCAGCTCCCAGAACAGGCTGAGAATCCCATGGAAGGCGCTCGGGGGTCCTCGGAAATGACCGTCCTGGCCCACAGCAGGCCATAGCTTTTAAGGCAGTTCTGGCTTAGACACTCCCAAAGAGAAGAGGGAAGGCTCAGAGCCCAGTGGTGTTAAGTGCCTGGAATCCCGGCACGTGGGCGGCTGAGGCAGGAGGATCAGGTGCGACTCGTGGGAGAGGTGGGCTCAATAAACAAATGAACCAAGACAAGACCAAAGACTTAAGACAGCAAAGTCTCCACTCCAGCTAGCCTTGCACAGTTAGAATCACAGACCGGCTGTGGCGGTGTCACAAAGTTCCCATCTAGCTAGAAGGAAAACCCACCCCGTCCCCCCACCCCCAATTCAGCAGCCACATCCTTAGAATCCTGTAAGGGATGCTCAGGGTCTGGTGGGAGACAGACCTGCCTGGGGTCACTGAGGGAAGCCCTGTGGTGGGCAGCCTGCTAGGCCAATGAGAAACAGAAAGCCCATTCTACGTTCTCATTTACTATGTTCAAGTCAGGCCAAGCCGGCTATGGTGGTGCAGGCTTTAATCCCATCACTCAGGCGGCAAGAGGCAGGCCCATCTCTGTGAGTACAAGGCCAGCCTGGTCTACCTAGTGAGTTCGAGGCCAGCTAACAAGGAACATCTCAGAAGAAAAAAAAAAAGTTAGGCCCGCAGGAACTGGTAATGCAAGCCTTGTCATCCCCATCTGCTGGTAGGACAAGAGGCTCAAAAGTTTGAAACCCGAACTGGACTCATAGGGATTTCACGGCCACACTGGGAAAATATATCTGTGTCAAAATAGGAAATAAAGAGTAATAGGAATGCAGTTAATTGTTAGAGCCCCTGTCCAGACATCCCCAGTGAGGGCTGGGGTTGAATCCGTTGTAGAGCCCTGTCTAGCATCCCCAGTGAGGGGCTGGGGTGTGGCTCAGTGGTAGAGCCTTGTCTAGAATCCCCAGTGAGGAGCCGGGGTTGTTTGGTCAGTGGTAGAGCCTTGTCTAGAATCCCCAGTGAGGGGCTGGGGTGTGGCTCACGGGCAGAGCCCTGCCTAGAAACCCCAGTGAGAGGCTAGGGTGTGGCTCAGTGGTAGGCCCGTCTAGAATCCCGTGAGGGATTGGGCTGGTGGCTCAGTGGTTAGAGCCCTGCCTAGAATCCCCAGTGAGGGCGTGGGGTGTGGCTCCGGGTAGAGCCCTTCTAGAATCCCCAGTGAGGGGCTGGGTGTTGTGCGATCCGTGGTAGAGCCCTGTCTAAGACTTCCCCGTGAGCGGCTGGGGTGTGCTCAGTGGTAGGTTTTATACCAGTACAGGAGTTTTGAGAAGCCCTCAATTCTGTCCCAGCACCTCTGGAAAATATTCAATTCAGATACTCCCAGCACATCACCATGGTTACACACTAACGAGGTGTGAGGGCCATGATGCTACTGGCAAGCACTCAGTCACATCGGCCCCATTTACAGGTGAGAAAACCAAAGCCCAGAGAGGAGGAGACTTAGAATCCCTAAGTGAGGGTCCCAGCATTTGTGAACCCAGCTATTCTCGAGAAGGGGTTGGGAGAAGGTTGGCAGAGGGGAGGGACAGAGGGCAGGCCTCCGTGGGCCCCCGCCTCACCTCCTTGAGGTCTCGCTGCAGCTTGGAGTTGGCTTCCTCGGCCTTACCCAGCTCGCGGTGGGCAGTGCCCAGCTCCTCCTCCAGCTGGCTCATCTGACGGCACAGCACGGCCAGGCGCACCCGCAGCTGGCACACCTCCGCCCGCTGCCGCTCCAGAGCTTCCTCCAGCTCTGCCGTGCGCCGGCTGGACTCTCCAACAGGACCCAGGCCATTAGCAAGAGTCTGGAGAGAGAAGGGGGGGGGCACAGAATCCAGAGTGGGAAGCTGGACTGATGAAGCAAGTGACGATGGGGTGGCAAAGTTCAGCAAGGATCAGGAAGCTAAAAGTCAACGAGCACGGATCATCACAGAACTGAGCTAGATGTTGATGAGAATTTCAGGAGCGCAGGAGCTGGACAGCTGGTCTCAGCAGTTTTTTCCAGAGGACCTGCGTTTAATTCTCAGCACCCACCTGGTGGCTAACCCTGTTCTGGCTTCTGCAGGGCATGCACACACGTTGTGCACTTGGGACATTCTAGGCTTTTTTTTTTTAGACCAGGGTCTCCCTTTCAGTACCAGCGCTGGCGGGCTGGACGCATACCTCTGTACACCCAGACCGGACCTTGAACTCAAGAGATCACCTGCCTCCTGCCTCCCGGATGCTGGAATGAATTAAAGCCTGCACCACCAAGCCCAGCAAGATGCTTCCTTTGAGGCCTGAAGCCTGGAGGTCAGTCTCTAGGACCACCATGCCCTGCCTGTAAAGCTTCTATAGGGGTGGAGAGATGCTCAGCTGATACGAACACTGACTGTTCCTGCAGAGGACGGGTTCAAAATCCTAGCCCCCCACCTGCTGGCTAAGAAACCGCTTTTAGCCAGGCATGGTGGCAACATGCCTTTAATCCCATCACTTGGGCGGCAGAGGCAGGTGGATCTCTTTGAGTCAAGCCAGCCTGGTCTATACATCGTGAGTTCCAGGACAGCGGGGGCTATCAAAGGGCGACCCTGTCTCAAAAAGACAAAGAAAAAAGACAATAAACAAAAATTAGCTATATATATATATATTAGATATATATATATATATATGTGCCTTAATAAAGAAATAAAATGGGGGGGGATGGGAAAGATGGCTCAGGGGTTAAGAGCTTAGCTAGTCTTCACAGAGGACTTGTATTCTAATCCCACCACCCACATGGTGGCTGACAACTGTCAGTAACTCCAGTTCCAGGACCATCTGACACCCTCTTCTGACCTCGATAGGCATTGCACGACACAGGTGCACTTACACACATGCAGGCAATACATGAAATAACAATAAAAATTCATAAATAAAATATTAAAAAAATAAATAAAGTGGCCATCACAAAATCAGGGAGTTACTGGGCATGGTGGCATAAGACTGTACTATGAATGACTAGTGAGACGAGGGCAGGGGGTTATGAGCCAGCGTGCACTACAGAGTGAGACTCAGGCTCACAAGGAAAAGGAAAAGAGGGTTGAAGGTGTGGCTCAGTGTAGAACACCTGCCTCCGAACCCCAGTCGAGGGTCTGGGGGCTGGCTAAGTGGTAAGAGCCCTGCTAGAATCCCCAGTGAGGGCGGCTGGGGCGTGGCTCAGTGGTCAGCCCTGCCTAGAATCCCAGGAGGGTCTGGGGGGTGGTGGCTCAGTTGTAGAGCCCTGCCTAGAATCCCCAGTGAGGGGCCTGGGGTGTGGCTCAGTGGTAGAGCCCTGACTAGAATCCCCAGTGAGGGGCTGGGTGTGGCTCAGTGGTAGTACCCTGTCAGAATCCCAGTGTGGGCTTGGGGTGTGGCTCAGTGGCAATGCCCCTGTTAGAGACTCACAGTGGGGGTCTGGGGTGTGGCTCAGTGGTGAGCCCCGCCTAGAATGCCCCAGTGAGGGCTGGGGTGTGGGCTCAGTGGTCGAGCCCTGCCTAGAATCCCCAGTGAGGGGCTGGGGTGTGGCTCAGTGGTTAGAGCCCTGTCTAGAATCCCCAGTGAGGGGTGGGGTGTGTGGCTCAGTGGTAGAGCCCCTGCCTAGCATCCCCAGTGAGGGGCTGGGGGTGTGGCTCCGTGGTAGAGCCCTGTCTAGAATCCCAGTGGGGGCTGGGGTGTGGCTCAGTGGTAGCGCCCTGTCTAGAATCCCACAGTGAGGGGCTGGGGTGTGGCTCCCTTCAGTGCAGAGCCCGCCTAGACATCCCAGTGAGGGGCTGGGGTGTGGCTCAGTTGGTAGAAGCCCTGCCTAGAATCCCCAGTGAAGGGGTGGGGTGTGGCTCACTGGTAGAGCACTGTCTAGAATTCCCCAGTGAGGGGCTGGGGTGTGGCCAGTGGGTAGGGCCCTGTCTAGAATCCCAGTGAGGGGCTGGGGTGTGGCTCAGTGGTAGAGCCTGTTAGAATCCCCAGTGAGGGGCTGGGGTGTGTGGCCCTCAGTGGTAGAGCCCCTGCCTAGAAATCCCCAGTGCGTGGCTGGGGTGTGGCTCAGTGGTAGAGCCCTGTCTAGAATCCCCACGTGAGGGCGGATTGGGTGGGTCTCAGTTGTAGAGCCCTGGCCTAGGATCCCCAGTGAGGGCTGGGGTGGGCTCAGTGGTAGAGGTCCCTGTCTAGGATCCCAGTGAGGGGTGGCGTGTGGCTCAGTGGTAGAGCCCTGTCTAGGATCCCCAGTAGGGTGGGGTGTGGCTCAGTGGTGAGCACCTGTGTCTAGGATCCCCCATTGAGGGGCTTGGGGTGTGGCTCAGTGGTAGAGCCCTGTCTAGGATCCCAGTGACGGGGGCTGCGGGTGTGGCTCAGTTGTTAGGATCCTGTCTAGGATCCCCAGTGAGGGGCTGGGGTGTGGCTCATGGTAGAGGCCCTGTCTCGGTCACAAGTGAGGGGCTGGTGTGTGGCTCAGTGGGAGAGCCCTGCCTAGAATCCCCAGTGAGGGGCTGGGGGTTGTGGGCTCAGTTGGTAGAGCCCTGTCTAGAATCCCAGTGAGGGGCTGGGGTGTGGCTTCGTGGTAGAGCCATGTCTAGAATCCCCAGTGAGCGGCGGTGGTGTGGCTCAGTGGTTCGAGCCCTCCTGTCTAGAATCCCCAGTGAGGGGCTGGGGTGTGTGGCTCCAGTGGTAGAAGCCCTGTCTAGAATCCCCAGTTGCGGGGCTGGGGGTGTGGCTCAGTGTAGAGCCCTGTTGTCTAGAATCCCCAGGGAGGGGCTGGGGTGTGGCTCATGGGTAGAGCCCTGTCTAGAATCCCCAGTGAGGGGCTGGGGTGTGGCTCAGAGTGGTATTAGAGCCCTGTCTAGAAATCCCCCAGGGAGGGGCTGGGGGTTGGGCGCAGTGGTAGAGCACTCACCGAGCATGAAGGGTCCCTGGATCCATCCCCAGTACAATAAACAAACAAACAAATAAACTGGAGTTGAGTCAGGTCACAGAGAAGCTATTCCTCCTCTTACCTGTCCATCCCCATCCTTGCTGGCCTCCTCCAGTCCCGACCGCCTTCTAGACAACTGGTCTCGAAGGTTCAAAGTCTGGAAGAATCGAAACATGAGTGCAGCAGGGGCTCGTCTGTGGCAGCTCTGTTGATTTCTTCTGTGAGCCCACCCCTTGGCTCTCTTTCTTTCGAGCCAGTCTAGTCAGTCACCTCTTGACAACACCCCTACCTCCTGGGAGCTCAGCAACACCCCTACCTCCTGGGAGCTCAGCAACACCCCTACCTCCTGAGAGCTCAGCAACACCCCTACCTCCTGGGAGCCTCCAGGTCAACACACCTACCTCGGGAGCTCAGCAACACCCCCTACTCCTTGGGAGCTCAGCATACACCCCTACCTCCTGAGAGATCAGCAAAACCCCTACTCCTGGGAGCTCAGCAACCCCCCTACCTCCTGGGAGCTCAGCAACCCCCCTACCTCCTGGGAGCTCAGCAACACCCCTACCTCCTGGGAGCTCAGCAACACCCCTACCTCCTGAGAGCTCAGCAACACCCCTACCTCCTGAGAGCTCAGCAACACCCCTACCTCCTGGGAGCTCAGCTCCAGTTCCTCCTCCAGGACCGCCACTCGCTCCAGTGCCATCCGAAGCCTTTCCCTGACCTGGGGAGGGAGTTGACAGGGAAGTAGGGTAAGTTCAGACTCTTGTGGCTGTCCAAGCCTGACATCCCAACTGTTCAGGAGCCTGAGGCAACAGAATCCCCAGTCTAAATTAGGTGACTGTGGCCCAGCGAGCTCTGGGATATGTCTGAAGCCTGCATAACGAAGGTGAGGCTCCCGCCACGCATTGGGGAGCCTCTCCCACTGGTGTCTACCACTGTAGTCTGTGTGCTTATTATCAGGTCAAATGCCAAGCACAGTAATGTTTCCCACAAGGGATATCCTGAACCAATCCCAGCCAGTTCTGTCTCACCGGCACCCCCACCCCACCCACGCCACAACTGTGGTCAGTCATATTTCTCTTCTCTATTCCCGTTCTTCCGATGCCCGTACCTTCTCATCCAGGGCCTTGTGGTGCTCAAAGAGGGATTTTAGAGCCTTGAGCACCTCCACCTCGGAGGAGACCCCACCAGGGGACTGGGCCTGGCGCTTCACCACGGTCATGCGCAGGGAGCGTTCATGCCTGGACACCAGGCACTCTAGGTGTTCCAGAAGGAGCTGAAAGGGCAGGGCACAGAGTCAGGAAGAGAGGCAAGAAGAGAGAAGAAGCGGGCAAAAAGGAGGGGCGGGAGGAGGGACACAGGAAGAAGAAACTAGAACCCAAGCAGAAAGGCAGCGGGCCAGCATGGGTGGATCAGAAGGCCTGGTGGGACAGGCGTGGTCGGTGGTACACTTTTATCCCTGCATGGAAGCCAGACGGCCGGAGGTTTGTCTGTGACCTGGATCACATAGTGACTTTCAGGCCACCAGGAGCGCTACATAGTGAGACCCCCTTCTCAAAAATAAAAAATAAGACCGCGCCTCAGCGGTTAAGAGCAACGGCTGCCCTTGCAGAAGATCCAGGTTCGATTCCCACATGGTAGCTAAGGACCATTTCTAACTCCATAACTCTAGTTCCAGGAGCATCCAAGGCCTTCCATCTGATCTCCACTGGTATTGCATTGACATAGGTGCACTTTAACATACATGCAGGTAATCCGCTCCAGGAGGCAGAGGCAGTTGGATCTCTGTAAGTTCACAACAGCCTGGTCTACATAGGAGTTCATCCAGGCATCTCGGGCTAGCGAGTGCTGGACCATGTCTCAAAAAGACCAAACGGACAACAAAAACCAACAATAATTATAAATTAAACTATCTTTAATAAACAAATAAGCGGGCATGAGTTTGCAAGAGAAGGTTCAGGGAAGGAAACTATTGGAAACATAGGGAAAACTCCCTCGGTATTGGGAAACAAGGAAGGGAAGACAGAGAGGATGTGGGAGAAGCTGGGGCAGCCTGCAGCAGCCAGCGCCCCCATCGCACAGCCCTCACCCGGGTGTTGTTCCGCTCCGCCTTCAGTTCTGCGATCTCTTCCTCCCTCTCCAACAGCTGCTCCCGACATAAGTTAAGCTCCTTTGTCAGAGCTGCAAACTCCTGTCCAGGTGTGGGCACAATCAGATAGGCTAGCTCAATTCCTCCTGTTCTCTTCTTGTCCCGCAATTTGAAAGCCACGCCTATCTGGGACAAGCCCCTCCCACTATATTTCCAAACCCCGCCCCTCCAGACTAGGCTCCGCCCCACTATTAGGCAAGCCCAGCTTGCTACCCAGACTCCGCCCTTCGCCCTAAGCTCCACCCATCGTGCCATTCAGGTCCCGCCCCTTGAGCCAGTCCTGCCTGTCCTGTGCAGGCTGGGTCCTTCAGGTCCAAGCCCCCCACCCTCTCATCACTAACACCCGCCCATGAACGGCAAGCGGCCCAGACTCCGCCCCTCCCAATGCTGTCCCCGCCCCCAGCCCCTCCCACAGCGAGGCTCTACCTCCCTCTGTCTCCCTACCACTCCTTGTCTCCCCGGCCCCGCCCCTTCATCTGATCCCCGCCCCTCGCAGTTAAGCCCACCCACCAATGGGCAGCCCGCCCTATGCCCTTCCGGGCGCTGGCCCCCCCCCCCCCCTACCGTAGGCTCCGCCCCCACAGGCCCCGCCCGGACCTGGGGCAGCGCGATGCTGAGCTGCCGCTGCAACGAGTCCTTCTCGTGGCCGAGTTCGCGCAGCCGCAGCTGCGCCGTCGCAAGCCCGTCCTGCGCCTCGCGCAGCGTCTCCAGCAGGCGCTCGCGTTCGGTGAGCATCGTGACCATGAGGCGCTCCAGCTCGCCGCCCGCCTCGTCCGGGCCCAGCGCCGAGCCCCGCCGGCCATCCTCGCTGATGGTGGGCATCACCTCGCACATCATGGCGGCGGTGCTGGCCTGCGGGGCGGGAGGGCGCGGGCCGGTCTGGTCAGATTCAGCCCACTGGATGCACCCCGGGGCTCCGTCCAGGTGCTGCACAGGGGTAACTGAGGTCCAGCCACTTGGGGGGAGTCACTTGACTGGGAATCTAGGTGCAGGTCGCCCAGGGCAAGAAACTGAGGCCTACCCTTTATAATCCAGGCACGGGATGACAGGAAAGCCATTGCTCCCAGGCAGCCAGCCCAGGCTCCCTGGCTAAGAACGTTTAGGGAAACTGAGGCTAGATTCCACCCACCCTATACTGACTGCAGACCAAAGCCTGGCCACTGAGAGGAGCGGAATAAAGATGGGCACTGGCTGAGTGTGGGAAGATTAGGCTGTGCTTTGAATCTTCAACGTACTCCATAGATGGGGAAAATGAGGCCCAAACCAGAACTATGCTTTGAAATAAGAAAGCCATGGGACTTCAGACACTGAATTCAGTCACTAGGACCTGATTTGCCTAAGCAATGTGCAGACCAACTGCCCGATCTGAGACCAAATACCTGCGTCCTCTTCTAAAATCTACAGAGAGATGGCTCAGGGTTAAGAACACTGACTGCGGCCGGACTGGTGGCGCCACGCCTTTAATCTAGCACTTGGTGAGGCAGATGCAGGCGGATCTTTGTGCGTTTAAGGCCCCCCCTATTACAGATTAAGTTCCAGGACAGCTGGGCTCCCAGAGGACCCTGTCTCAAAAAAAAAAAAAAAACACTGAATACTCTTTGCAGAGGACTGGGGTCTTGGATTCCCAGCACCCACGTGGCGGCTAATAACCGTCTTTAAACTCCCGTTCCAGGGGGTCCTACGCCCTCTTTTGAACCTCTTCAGGCAATGCACCACAATGGTGCACTTACACATGCCCTCACTGGGTGGTAACCATGACTGCAGGAGGAGGCAGGGGCGGGACTTGGGTGCTGAGCCCGAGGCAGGGTGGGGATGGAGGGAGGCCCCCAGAGCCGCTCTCTGGGGCGCTTCAGGTCTGACAGGTCCAGCTGGCCTAGTGGAAAGCAGGAGGACTTTCACTTCTGCCATCCATGCAGTGGCCTAACCGGTTTGAGATTGGATACTTCCCAACCTCACCCAATGAGGATGGCGACCGAGCCTGAGAACTGGGTCCCAGAGCTCCGGTGAGGGTGGAAGGAGATCCTCAAGAGGAGGAGGTTGGGTGCCTGGATCCTTTCCGTCTTTTAAGTGGTGGCCCTGGAAATCTAGACCTGCAAGAAACTGAATCCCCGGAAACCTTTATAAGAGAGAAGGCCATAAGCCAGACCCCAACATGGTGGCCCAGAAATAGAACCCAGGGTGACTTGGGATCTGTAGACCCTCAGATTCGTCAAGAAAGAAAACACCAGCCAATGTCATGAAGACACTAGAAAACACAGAAATGACAAGCGCTTGCCATCTGATAAATAGGTGTCTGGGTCACCCCAGAACCCCAAACAGAGGACAGTACAATGACCCAAGAGGGTCATCCCTAACATAACACACAGCAGATTTGGTCAGAGCACAGAATCCAGAACTCGGCCTGTTAAGCATGAACGCATTGACACTGGAGATAAGCCAGGCCAGGTGCCCACAGGAGATCCTGGCACACAGAAGGTGGTGAAGTTGAGTAGAGGTGGGAAGATTACAAGTTCAAAATAACCAGCCTGATGAGATCCTGTTCTGAAAACACACACCACAAACACACACACCCTGCCTCTTATCTCCAGCAATCTTACTGATGCATGAATGCCCCCCACAAAAAACACATTAAATAAACAAATAACTGTTTAAAAATGAAATGTAATGACAGAGCCATTCTCCAACCAGCAGAGGAGGGGGTGTTCTAGAAATGAGAAATTCAGGCTGAAGACTCTAGAAGAGTCTAGAACATACTTAGAATGCCAAAGCGCCAGATGGCAAAAGAAGCCTACGATCCACCAGGGGAACAAGTCTGACACTAAGACTGAGACCACAGCAAAGAAAAGAAGGACACTCGCAGTGGAGAAGACTGGGACCTAGAACCAGGATCACCATGTACAACACTGCTTTGGGAGCTTGCAGGCTTAAGACTGTGCACTCTAGAACAGCACCAGTTGAGCGATTGGACCACTTCAATGAAAACAAGACACTCTGCAACTTAGAATGCCTCTGGGAAGGACAATAACAGACAAGGCCGGAAGGTAGAACACATTGAAAATGAAAATTCAGCAGAAACCGGTGAGGACTTGGAGGGAAAATGCTCACAGCACTGGGAATCAGCCCCATGGCTCTGGGCATGGCAGGAACGTGCCCTACCATTCCAGCTCTATGCCCAAGCCCTAGTTGCTAGAAACCCAGAACGTGTCTAAGACGAGGGCAAAAGAAGAAATGGGCTTGGGGACACTACCTAGATATTTGAAAAGACCAAAAATGAACACACATCAATTAGCGATTCTAAACCAAGCCTAAGCTACAGAGCTTGTGAGGAGGGGGTGGCTGGGAACAGACCTGCCGAGACTTTAGCAGCCGGTCTAGAAGGTAGACCATGCCCACGTGAAGACGGGAAAGACACATCAGCTGGAAGTGATCTGGAATTTAGCGAGGAAAGGGACCATTACGGATGGAGATGGAGAAGGTAGCTGGTAGGTTATGGGTCACCTTGTGAACTGTGACCACACAACATCACACCTGGAGGAAGGAGGCTGTTGGGTGGGGAGTTTGGGACATCACACGATGGGTTTCTGGAGGCAATGTGGTGCTGGTAACATCTCAAGCCATCCAGGTTTGAGGGGGAGAGGGGGAGAGGGACTCCAGAAAGCCTGGCCAACCTGGAGTTTGATATGGGGACAAGAGGGTCTGGGTTGAAAGCCTGGGGAGGTGCGGGGAGTGTAGGTTCCCTGACCCTGTACTCCTGCGGGGGGGGGGGTGCAGCACAGGACTGGGATTTTGAATCCTTGTGGAAGTGAAGGACAGGGTGGTCGAAGCTTAGAGGAAGAGTTGGGCAGGTAGCCTGGATGATGGCAAATCATCAGTTGAGCTCCTGGGTCCCTGAAATGTGGAGGGGAGGACTGGGTAGGGGTAGGCACAGGACCGGGGACCAGCACCTAGGTGTCCAAGGAGGACAGAAACAGAGATTGCATTCCGAATCTCTTTAAAGGAGCCATGGCGTCTGAGTCCCTAAGGGAGCCGGTGCTGGGGTACCAGGAGGCTGTGGGTGCAGAGGCTGCTAAACTAGGTGCTAAGTGGAGGGGGAGGCAGGCAAAGGCCGAGAAACTGGATTCCCCAGGTGCCGAGCATGGCGATGATCAGTTGGGGCCAGCAGGTGCACGGGCACCGAGAGCCTGTCAGAACCGGGTGGGAGCGGGAGGCCGTGCGCCAGCGTCGGTCTCTAAGGTGGCCCGGGCAAAGCACACTCAAAATCCCTGACTCCCCGGGGAGCGGCCAGAGTCCCGGAAAGCTAGGGTGCTGGGGCTGGGCCTGAGAAGCCTGCGGAGGCAGTGGAACCCCGCGGCCCAGCTCGGGGAGGGCCCGGGGATCCCCCCGCCGCGCTTTTGACCCGGGGATCCCCGGCCGCCTGCGCCCCCTCCCTGGAGGCGGTGGCAGGAGATGGGGGAGGCGAGGCCGCCGAGAGCGCTGACCATGGACAGCTCCGGCGCGGGCCTGTGTCCAGGGCCTGGACCGCGGACACCGCCGGCTGTGTCAGCCAGAAGCCGGGGGCGCGAATGCGAGCGAGCCGCACAGTTGGTGCCGGCGTCCGAGCTCCCGGGACCGGCCGAGGGATCGGGGTCCCCGGGCTGACCCGGCCGAGCCGGACTCCTGGGCCCTGGAGCAGGCGCAGGGAGGCAGTGCACCGGAGATCCCGGGGTTCGGCTGGGGACTCCGAGCTCCGGGAAGGGACACGCCTGGGTCTGCAGGGTCAGCTCGTGACATGGGGACTTTTGGATTCCCCGGGGTGAAGACCGGCATGCGGGAGCTCGGGCAGGCGGCGGGGAGGAAGGCGCGCCCGGGGTCCCCCGGGTGGGCGCTGCCGGCCGCGCTGGGCCGGCCTCTTACCTACCTGGTCCGCGGTGGCTGCGGGAGGGACGCGGGGTGGGAGGGCGCACCGGGCGGGGCCCTGGCGCCCGGCCAGGCGGGCCAGGGATTGGAGCTCCCTGTGAGACCGGTCTCGCCGCGCCGCGCGTGCTCGGCGTCTCCTGCCTCCGGCCCCGGAGCGGGGAACCCCCTCCCCCTCCCGGGCTCGCAGCCTTCCTACCCCCAAAATAGGCCCCTGACCCTGTGCCCGTCCAGCCTCCCCCCGCGAGGCCGCAGCCGCCAGATCCAGGGGTGCCCACCGGCGCCCCCCCAAATCCCACCTTCTCCCCCCCAAATTCCTCTTCCCTCCCATCCCCCAAAGCGCCCAGGCGGTTGTGGCCCCTTTAACAGGAGACTGACAGACGGCGCCGCGTGGCCAATGGGAGTCGGCGTCCGCGCCGGCCGGCGCCCAGGCCCCGCCTCCGGTGCCGCAGGGAGGGGCGGTGCGGGCGGGGGCGGGTGGGCTGGGCTCCGGACGCGGCGGCCAATGGGCGCGCGGCGTGCGTCCGCTGGGGCGGGGGGCGGAGCCCCGCAGGGGATGATGTCACCCGAAGCGAGTAGCGCGCCCCGAGGAGCGCGAGTCGCGACCCCAGGTCCCCATGGTGGCGCGCGCCGCCCGGGACGCGAGGGACAGCGGGCGGAGGCCGGGCGGCGGGTCGAGGCGCAAGATGCGGATTTTATTTTTTCCTTCTAGGGCGAGGGCGGCTCCCGGAAGGACGCGCTGGAGCGCGAAGGTGCGGCGAGGGCCGGGAGGAGGAGGACGGCGGCGGCGGCGACTCTGACCAATGCGCCTGCCTGGGGAACTGCACGCGCCGCGCCACCCCGGCTCCCACGCAGACCGCGGTGCGGCGCGCAGGGCTCCCCCGGCGGACCCCGCGCCGTGGTTCGCTCCGCCCCTCCCGCGGAGCCCGCTGGGCTCCGTGCCTTTCCGGACGGCGCTCCCGGCGCTGGGACGCGACCTGGGAAGCGCAGTCATCTCGGAACCCCCGGCTGGAGAGAGCTTGGTCTCGAGCTCAGTCCCTCTCCCCCACGCCCTGCACCCCAGGATTCGCGACAGACACACGGACACTCAGTGAGGGTCAAAGGTCTTTAAATAAGGAGCCAGTGACAATAAATACTGTACAGGGAAGGGGAGGAGCGTCCTGGTCTGTGATTTCAGCCTCGAGATTCCAAGGACCTGCAAGGTGATGGGGGATCCAGGCTCAGGGGGGGCAGGGCTGGGGTTCTGGAGGCAAGGATCCGGGAGAGCAGGTGCAGGGGTTCCAGGGCGGGGGCAGGGAGCCAGGGGGTCCCAGAGGCCCTGGCCAGCATGGCAGGCGGAGGTCGAGCTCAGGACGCCCCAGGTGAAGAGCCAGGGCTGAGGAAGGCANTTTTTTCCCTCATTTAATCCGTTTTGGGGGGGCATTTTTTTCTTCTTTCTTTCTTTTTGAGACAGGGTCTCCCTGTAGCTCCAGGTGGCCTGGAACTCACTATGTAGACCAGGCTGTCCTTGAACTCACAGAGATCTGCCTGCTTCTGCCTCCCAAGTGCTGGGATTAAAGGCATGTACAACTACACCCAGCTTTATTTTTTTTTCATTCATTCATTTTTATTCTTTAAAACTTGTTTGTTTTAATGTGTATGAGTGCTTTGCTTGCATGTTAAATGTACCGCGTTCATGCAATGCACACAGAGGTCAGAAGAGGGCACCAGATCCCCTGGAACCACACATGGTTGTTAGTCACCATGTGGGTGCTGGGATTCCAACCAGGATTTTCTTCAAGAGCAACCAGTGCTCTTAACTGCTGAGCCATCTCTCCACCTCCCTCTTTTATTTATTTATTTATTTATTTATTTATTTATTTATTTATTTATTTATTTATTTATTTTTGCGATTTAGAGTACTGGGGATCAAATCCCAGGGCCTTGTGCATGCTAGGCAAGCGCGTCACTATTGATCCACACCCCATCCCCTCACTGGGGATTCTAGGCACTATCCCTGAACTATATCTCCCATTCTTTTTTTAGTTTTCTTTTCTTTTTTTGCCTTTTTGAGACAGGGTCTCCCTTTAGTCCCAGCTGGCCTGGAACTCACTATGTAGACCAGGCTGGCCTTGAACTCACAGAGATTTGCCTACCTCTGCCTCCCAAGTGCTGGGATTACAGGTGTGCACCACCACAACTGGCCTGCTTTTCATTTTGAGACAGGGTCTCACTCAGTTACTAAGGGCTTTGAATTTGTGATCATTCTGCTCAGCCTCTAGAGTAGTTGAAATTAGAGCCTGTACTACCAGGTCCCTTTTTTTTCTTCTTTCTTTCTTTCTTTCTTTCTTTCTTTCTTTCTTTCTCTTTCTTTCTTTCTTTCTTTCTTTTTTTCTTTTTTTCTTTCTTTCTTTCTTTCTTTCTTTCTTTCTTTCTTTCTTTCTTTCTTTCTTTCTTGAGACATCTGGTCTGAACTCACTATGGAGACGAGGCTGGCCTTGATCTCACAGAGATCTGCCTGCCTCTGCCTCCTGAGCGCTGGGATTGAAGTTACACAACACCATGCCTGTCTTAATTTTAAATTATTTTACAATTCATTTTTAATTACAAATTTTTATTTTATATGTGTGCATATTTTGCCTGTATGTGTATAAGTGCACCCATGCATGCAATAGTTGTAGAGGCCAGAAGAGGGCATCAGATCTGGAATGATGCATATTTGTTAGCCACTGTGTGGGTGTTGGGATTCAAACCCAGGTCTTCTGTAAGAGCAATCAGTTTTCTTAGTGGCTGATCCATGTCTCCAGTCTCCCTTTTATTTATTTAATATTTAATTTTACTTATTTATTTATTTTTACTTTTTTTGAGACAGTGTCTCCCTGTAACCCAGGCTGGCCTTGAACTCAGGGACCTTGCTGCCTCTATTTCCTGAGTGCTGGAATTAAAGGCGTGGGTCATAATGCCTTGCCTATTTTTTTGTTTTTTTAAGAATTATAAACATGGGGCTGGAGAGATAGCTCAGTGGTTAAGAGCACTGACTGCTCTTGCAGAGGACCCAAGTTCAAATCCCAGCACCCACATGGTAGCTAAAAACCATCTTAGGCTGGGCGTGGTGGTGCACACCTTTAATCCCAGCATTCAGGAGCCAGAGGCAGGTGGATCTCTGTGAGTTCAAGTCCAGCCTGGTCTACAGAGTGAGTTCCAGGCCAGCTNTTTTTTTTTTTTTTTTTTTTTTGAAACAGTGTCTGCCTAATAGCCCAACCTGGCCTGGAACTCACAGAGATCCACCTGCCTCTGCCTCCTGAGTGCTGGGATTAAAGATGTGTACCACCTCACCCAGCTTAAGATGGTTCTTAGCCACCCTGTGGATGATGGGAATCAAACCCGGGTTCTCTGCAAGAGCAGTTGGAGCTCTTAACCACTGAGCTATCTCTCTAGCCCAAAAGTAAGGATATTTTGACACATGAGCCTTGAAGACATTATGCTAAATGTCTAATAGAGTTCTTTGGGCTCCTGACTGCTCATCAGGTAAAAGTTCTTACCATGCAAACTTGACACCCTGAGTTTGATCCCTGGACCCCATGGTGAAAGGAGAGAACCTGCTCCCAAAAGTTGTCCTCTTATCTCCACACATGAACATCAGACAAACAAACACACAATTATAGTAAAAGAGTTCTGAAGGGCTAGAGCTAAGAATGTTAGGTCAGCAATAGAATGTGTGCCTTGGTCGTGCAAGGTCCCGGGTTCCATTCTCAGCACTGAAAAAAATTAAAGTTCTGGAGATAGGTTAAAATGGTAAAATAAAAATAAAAGAAAAATTTTTTTTTATTTTAGGTGTTTGAGTGTTTTGCATACCTGTAAGTGCTCCTATGTCAGTACAATGCCCATGGAGGCCAGAAAAGGATGTCAGATCCCCTGGAACTGGGCTTAGGATAGTTGTTAGCCACCATGTGAGTGCTGGAGACCGAACCTGGGTCCTCTGAAAGAGCAGCCAGTACTCTTAACACTGAGCCATCCCTCCAGCTCTAAAACGATAAATTTTATGCATGTATTTTGTCATTTCAAACAAGAATTAGGTGATAAACTAAAGGAAACAATAAGGATAGCAAAATAATCCTAGTACATACCAAAAGTACAAGATAAGATTGTTGCTGGAAGCCAGCGTGGTGGCTCAAGCCTTTAATCCCAGCACTTGGGAAGCAGAGGCAGGCAGATCTTTGTGAGTTCAAGGCCAGCCTGGTCTACAGAGTGAGTTCCAGGCCAGCTGGGGCTACAGGGAGACCCTGTCTCGAAAAAAGACCAAAAANAAAAAAAAAAAAAAAAAGATTGTTGCCGGAGTTGTGCCACAGGCATGTCTCTTTTTAGGCAGAGTCAGGTCCAAGTTTTGAAAGGGGAAAAAAAAGAACCAATAATTTTTGAATTTTTAGGCTATATCTACACTATATATACTATTTCATTTATGTATTGGTCTAGGTTTTAAATTCTTAGAAAGCTGAGAGAACTGAACCTCAAGTTTTTGTTCAAATTCACTTAGAATCCAGTAGGAGCCTGTGCATCTGCCACTGCTCCCTCACAGGGCACTTGGCCCACACCACCCTGGGGTCTTCTGTCTCGTTCCTTGGATATCTCCCCAGGCTTCTGCAGGCCGTGGCCCACCAGCTCATAAAACTCATCACCACCTCCTTTGATACTCTTATAGATCAGAAGCGAGCCCTCACGGAAGCCTCAAGGAAATGTCCCCTGGCAGACACTCACATGAACTCTTCTGGAAAACTTCAGTTCTATAGAGAAAAAGCCGCGGACTGCCACGGGCCACTGTTGAAGCATGATGCTGGCTTGAGCCAGGAGTCAAAGAAGGGCAAGAAGAGAGTTTTTGAGGGTTCTGAGCTGGAGCAGAACAGCTCTTCACAGTCTTCCAAGCAGAAGTTCATGTGTCTGGCTATGGAAGACTGGGACTTGCTAAATTCCTACTGACAGAAACAAGTTGACCTTTCTCCCCCTGCCTCTGGTGTATGAGGAAGGGAGACCCATGATAATGTACTTTTGGTTTGGATTTACCTAAGGCACTAGCATAGCAAGCAGATACTTCTACTTTTGTGGCGGGGGGAGGGGGATGCTATGGAAGTATGTAATAATTTCTAATGTATATTTTCAATACATAGTAATTTTTTCAAATAAACCTTTTGCTCTTTGAGTCTGCTTATGTATTACAGATTGGAACCTCAGCAAATAACACTGTATGAACTAACAAGGTAGTTTAGTGTGATTTGGTCCTCCTACCGTTTGGTGCAGCTGACAACATAGATGTGAATAAAGCCTCTGCGGGTTGAGTGCTCCCTCTGAGCCATGCCCTAGCCTCAGACAACCATGGCAGATAAGACCTAGCTACAGTTTAGAGCCAAGAAACCTCAAATTAAGTGACTTGTTTAAGGTAAATAGCTTACAAGTTGAGAGTTTACACTCCTCACCAACCCAAAGCCCATTCTGTTACATTGCCTTCTTTGGTTGGTTTGTTGGGTTTTTTTTTTTTGTTTTTTTTTGTCTTTTTGAGACAGGGTCTCCCTGTAGCCCCAGCTGTCCTAGAACTCACTCTGTAGACCAGGCTGGCCTTGAACTCACAAAGATCCGCCTGCCTCTGCCTCCCAAGTGCTAGGATTAAAGGCATGCGCCACCACGCCCGGCTGTTTTTTGTTTTTTTGTTTTTGTTTTTGTTTTGAGATACTTACTGTCTCCCTGTAGCCCCAGGTGGCCTGGAACTTGTTAGGTAGATCAGGTTGGCCTCCATCTCACAGAGATCTACCCACCTCTGCCTCCTGAGTGCAGGGTTTAAAGGTGTGTGTCAGCTGGGCGTGGTGGCGCACACCTTTAATCCTAGCACTTGGGAGGCAGAGGCAGGCGGATCTTTGTGAGTTCAAGGCCAGCCTGGTCTACATAGCAAGATCCAGGACAGCTGGAGCTACTGGGAGACCCTGTCTCAAAAAAGACCAAAAAAATGGGCTGGAGAGTTGGCCTAGCGGTTAAGAACGCCGACCTCTCTTAGAGAGGACCCGGGTTCGATCCCCAGCACCCACATAGTGGCCGAGAACCGTCCAAAACTCCAATTCCAGGAGAACTCCAGTTCCAGGGGAATCCAACACCCTCTTCTGACCTCTGAGGCATTGCACGACACGCACAGGTGCACACACCTGCATGCAGACAGTACATTCATACACATACCGAAGTAAACAAAATTTTTTTAAAAAGACCAAAAAATCAATAAATAAAAGTGTGTGTCACTGTTTCTGGCTGGACATTGCTGCATTTTTTAAAAGTTGTTTTTGTTTATTTTTAGGTTTTTTTATTCTTTAAAATATTTTATTATTTTTATTTTACGCATAAGAGTGCATTGCCTGCATATATGTGAGTACACCTCTGTGGTGCAATGCCCACAGAAGTCAGAAGAAGGTGTCAGGTTCCCCTAGAACTGGATGGTTGTTAGCTACCATCTGGGTGCTGGGACTCGAACCCAGGTCCTCTGCAAGCGCAGTCAATGCTCTTAACCACTGAGCTATCTTTCCAGCCCCAGTTTTATTTTTTTATGTGTATGAACAAATTGCCTGCATTTATGTAAGTCTACCTATGTTGTACAGTTCCCGTAGACGTCAGAAGAAGGCATCACATCCCCTGGAACTGGCATTATGGATAGTTGGTAGCCACTATTTGGGTGCTAGGAATTGAACCTGGGTCCTTTGCAAGAGCAGCTAGTGCTCTTAACTGCTGAGCCATCTGTACAGCCCCCAAAATTGCCTTAATGTTAACCATTTATTGAACTCCCAACCATTGAGCATATTAAATAAATCCCTGGTAAACCTCAAAGCACTCTTGCAAGTAACAGAACAGTGACTTGCCTCAGGGGCAGAGGCTTCTTTCATTGAGACTTACTGAAAAAGACCCAATTCCTAAACATTGCAGATGTTCTGCCCGTGTAGCACAAATCAACTATATACACTGTCAGGATGACTACTTGCCAGTACACTGTTTACAAAACAAGTAGCCGAAAAATTGGCCAGAATCTGCCATCCTCTTAGACTCATGCTTCTCAAGCTTACTGCACATGTGGATCACCTGGGGGTCTTGTTAAAAGCATATTCAGGCCAGGCCAGGCTGTGTTTGGACAGACCATAATCCTAGCTACTTGGGACAGTCCAGCAGGGAAGAGCTACAGAGTTGGGGCAACTTAGCAAGACCTTGTTTTAGGGTTTTGGGGGTTTTTGGGGGGCGGGTTGGTGAGTTTTTAAAAAACTTTTGGCTTATAGCCGGGCACAGTGGCGCACGCCTTTAATCCTAGCACTTGGGAGGCAGAGGCAGGCGGATCTTTGTGAGTTCAAGGCCAGCCTGGTCTACAGAGTGAGTTCCAGGACAGCTG
>VZQC01001088.1:1176682-1196672 GCA_009823505.1 Rhizomys pruinosus | reverse complement strand
TACTGTTTGCATGCAAGTGTGTGCACCCGTGTGTGCAACGCCGCGGAGGTCAGAGAGGGTATCGGATCCCTTGAACTGGCGTTCTCCTGGAATTGAGTTTTCAGACGGTTTTTCGGCCGCCACGTGGGTTGCTGTCTGGGATGAACCCGGGGGGGTTCCCTGTAAGAGCGGTCGGCGCTCTTAAACCACTAGGCCCTCTCTCCAGTCCCCCTTTTTTG
This sequence comes from Rhizomys pruinosus, assembly GCA_009823505.1. Lineage (NCBI taxonomy): Eukaryota > Metazoa > Chordata > Mammalia > Rodentia > Spalacidae > Rhizomys > Rhizomys pruinosus. The sequence goes on along the minus strand of VZQC01001088.1, from coordinate 1,196,454 downwards.
GTTTTTTCAGGACAGGTCTCCTGTAGCCCCAGTGTCCTTGCTGTTAGACAGGATGGCCTTGACCTGCATTCAGTTCTTTTTTTTTGTCTTTTAAGACAAGGCTCCCTGTAGCCCCAAGGCTGGCCTGGAATTCACTCTGTAAGACCAGGCTGGCCTTGAACTCACCCAAGATCCGGGGCTCCCTCTGCCTCCAAGTGCTAGGATTGAAGTAGTGTGCCACCACGCCGGCTGCTGAACTCAGTTCTTATCCTTTCCCAGCAATCCCTCTTAACTGTTTGAGCCATTTCTCCAGCCATTTATTTATTATTTACTTTTTATTTTTTTTTCTGTTGTTGTGATAAAGTACTGATCAAAAGCAACATGTGAGGGAAAGGGTTAATTTGGCTTCTATGGTCACAATCCATTATTGAGGAAACTCAGGGCAGGACCGTGGAGGCAGGAGCTGAAGCACCAAATACCATGGAGGCGGAACACTGCTCCCTGGCTTGCTTCCCCTGACTCATGCTCCCAACTGGTTTCTTTTTTTTCTTTTCTTTTTGTATTTTTGAGACAGGGCCTTCCTGTTAGCCCCAGGTGGCCTGGAACTCGTATTGTAGACCAGGATGGCTTGAACTCACAGAGATCCGGCCTGCTTACTTTCCCGATTGTTGGGATTAAATGCATTTGCCACCAGCCTGCTCCACACTGCTTTCTTAAACAACACAGGACAACTTGCACATCCCACAATGGGCTGTATGTACCCTGTCTTATCACTCGTCAAGAGAAAGTCCCACAGACTTGTCCACAGTGCCACTCCAAATAGAGACAATTCTAACTGAGGCTCCTTCCACCCAGGTGCATCAAGTTGACCCTAAAGCTGCCCAGCACACTTACTATTTATTATTTCTTTTTTTTTACTTTTTATTTATTTATGTGTATGAATGTACTGTTTGCATGTAGGTTTGTGCACCCCATGTCGTGCAATGCCACAGATGTCAGATTAGAGGGGTCTCGGATTCCCCTGGAATGGAGGGTTAAAGATGGTTGTTAACAGACATGTGGGTGCTGGGGCTCGAACACGTGGGTCCTCTGCAAGCAGCAGTTGGTGCTTAAACACTAGGCTATCTCTACAGCAAATTTTATTATTTCTTACGACAGGTCTCTCTGTATAGACCAAGATGGCCTGGAACTCACCTATGGCAGATCAAGGTAGCCTAAATATCACAGAGAATTCAACTACTTGCTGAATGCTAGGTCAAAGTGGGTGCCAGTTAATTGACCTTATAAATTTATTTTTTTTCTTTATTTTTTTTTTTATTTATTTATTTTTATGTGTATGAATGTATTGTATGCATGCAGGTCGATCAAACACATACAAAATGAAATAAATTTAAAAAAATAAAAAAAAAAAGAAGCTGAGTCAATGCCCAGCACTCAACTTTTAAAAAGCCACGTATAGGGTAAAGTGAATAAAAAAAAAATGAAGCTATAAATTGTTAGCATGCTAAGTTAAGTAACAACCGTATCCAGAAAACAAACGATGTAATGGTATCCCTCATCTGTGGTGGCTAGTGCCAATACTATAATTGTATGGCAAGCTGAGCAATGTTAATGTTATCTGAAAAACAACTGTCTCTTATATTGTGAATCCCTTAAGAAATTAAAAAAAAGCCAGGCATGACTGCACAGGGGCCTGTAGCTCTCAAGCACTTACTGTGAGGGGTGCTCAGAGACGGGAGGGTGGATGGGGCTTGCCAGCTGCTAGCCCAACTCTAGGCTCAAGAGAGGCCCTGTCTCAAGGGAATAAGGTAGCCACGACAGAGCAGAACACCAATAGCCTCTGGCCTCTACCCACACACATGTGGACACACACACATACACACACACACACACACACACACACACACACACACACACACGCGTGCGCGCGGAAAAATGAATTAAGCTTACTAAAGAGTTTATGTTAAATTCAAGTTACTAAAGTAGCTAGCCATGGCAGCATATTGCCAGCATCCCAGCATTCAGGACTGAGGCAGGAGGATCATGATTTTGAGGCCCAGCCTGTCTACATATCAAACCGCAGAGTCTATTAGGCAAAATGAAGCTGGGCGGGTTCGCCACCGAATATCCCCAGCACTGGGAGGCAGAGGCAGGAGGATTACCCTGTTAGTTCAAGGCCTCAGTCTGGTCTAACACAGCAAGCTCCAGGCCAGTGAAACTACATGGAGACCCTGCTCAAAAGACCAAAATATAATAATAAGAATAAATAAATAAATAAAATAAAATAAATAAATAAGGTAAAATGAACTCAAAGCCTTGTCACCTGCCACAGGTCCAGGCCAATGGCACCAATGTTCTCGAATTCTGAGAGGTCATACTGCGTCAGGTAGCTGGTGTGCTTCATCTTCTGGTGCAGCCATATGTCCTTGTTGATGCCCTCGGCTTTCAGACTGTCCTGCAAAAGGACAGTCATGGGGTGGGATCCTGGGACGACTGGGGGAGGCAGAGGCTGGGCCGGGGGCTTCCCAGGGCCCCCATGTCACACCTGGTAGGGTGGCTTCTGCAGCCAGTCCCCGTCCAGCTCGCTGTTCCAGTCGCTGGGCTTGGAGGTTCCTGCATCCAGAAAGTGCTTCTCCCAGTCCTTCCAAGACAGAAAGCAAGGGCAGCTGTGAAGGCTCCACAAGAAAAGGGAAATACTTAAAAAACATTTTATTTGCTAGGCATGGTGGTACACGCCTTTAATCCCAGCACTTGGGAGACAGAGGCAGTGTGGATCTCTGGGAGTTCAAGGCCATGCATGGATCTATACATAGTGAGTTCTAGCCCTTCTGGTGCTATGGAGAGACCTGTCTTCCAAAAACAACACAAAACACCAATATATTTTATTTCGTGTGTATGCACATATTGTCTGCATGTATATAAGTGCATCTGTCTCATGACGACCTTCGGAGGTCAGAAGAGGGGGTTGGATTCTCCTGGAACTGGAGTTACAAACAGTTGTTAGCTGGCATGTGGGCACTGGGAATCGAATTACGGTCCTCTGCAAGAGCAGTTCATTGCTCCTTTACTGCGACATCGTTCTCCTCCAAGCCCTGGGAAATACGCTTGCTGTTTTCTAATTTTTATTTATTTTATTTTTATGTGAATGAAGATGTAATCACCTGCCTGTGTGTAAGTGCGATCATGTTGTGCAGTGCCTGGGAGGTCAGAGAGGGCGCTGAGTCTTTCTGTGAACTTGGAAATCTTTTTTTTTTTTTAATTTTTTTTTTAATGTTTATCTATTTTTGAATGTGCTATGAGTGTCCGTGCGCGTGGCGGTTTGTGCAACCGTGTCGATGCAATGCGCCGGAGGTCAGAAGAGGGTTTCGGATTCCCCGGGAACTGGAGTTCTCCCGAATCGAGTTTCAGACGGTTCTCAGCCGCCATGTGGGTTGCTGGGGATCGAACCCGGGTCCTCTGTAAGACGGGTCGGCGTCTCTTAACCGCTAGGCCATCTCTTCAATCCCTGAATGCTTTTAAAAAATGTTTTATTAGATTTATTCATCTGCTGTGTGCGTGCCCTGTGACATGTGGAGGGGCCAGAGGACAGCTGGCGGAGTCCCATTGCTTCATCTACATGTGGCAGGAGCTGGAGGCAGTATGCACTGTGAGCAGGATGGAAGCTGGGGTCAACTGCTCATGGTGCTTATCTACATGAGTCAGAGAAAGCTGGACAGGGTCAGTGCTAATCTACATTGCCAGGTCAGAGGACATGCTGGCGAGTCAGTGCTTCAATCACTCAACATTGTGCAGGTCGGTCAGCTGCAAGGATTAATCTATGCTGGAGTCGGGCGCTACGAGTGCTGCTAAATCTACATGTGCAGGTTTCAGAGGAGAGCTGGATGGGGTCAGGTGCTAGAATCTGCAGAGAGGTGCATGGTTTCAGAGGACAGCGGGAGGGGTCAGTGCTTCATCTACATGTGCGAGGTCAGAGGACAGATGGAGCATCAGTGTTCATCTAACATGTGCAGGTCAGAGGACAGCTGGAGGGGTCAGTGCTTCATCTACATGTGGAGGTCACGAGCGGACAGCTGGAGGAGTCAGTGCTCTCATCTACCATGTGCAAGTCAGAGGACAGCTGGACGGAGTCATGTGCTTCATCTACATGTGCAGTCAAAGGACAGCTGGCGGGGTCAGTGCTCATCTACATGTGCAGGTCAAAGGACGGGAGTACACAGCTACTTGCAGAGGCACGGTAGTGTCAGTCGTTCAATGAGTACGAGACGCTGGAGATGTCAGACTTACAATGTGGTCGAGGTCAGAGTGACAGTCGGTAGGGGTCAGTGCTTTCTACTACGGTGGGAAGTCAGAGGACAGCTGGGGATCAGTGTGTCATCTACATGTTGGCAGGTCAGAGGACAGCTGGAGAGTCAGTGTTCATCTACATGGTGACGGCAGAGGTGCTTGCGTAGTGCAATCAGTTCAGTCAGAGACCAGAGATCATTATGCGATCATCCAGAGCAGGTGAACTGGAGGGTAGTGTTCATTCTTGTGAGCAGAGTCAGCTGGAGAGTCAGTGCTTCATCTACATAGTGCAGGTCAGGAGGACGAGCTGGGAGGTGGTCGTTCTTGCATCTACAGATGTGCAGGTCAAGACACTGGCAGGGTCAGTGCTTCATCTACATGTAGGAGGTCAGAGGACAGCTGGGAGGGTCAGTGCTTCATCTACATGTGCAGTCGAGGACAGCTTGAGGGATCAGGTGCTTCATCTACATGGCGGGTCAGAGGACAGCTGGGGGGTCAGTGCTTCATCTACAGGCGCAGGTCAGAGGACAGCTGTTGGCGGAGTCAGTGCTTCATCTACAGTTCAGGGTGTCGAGGACAGCGGCGGGGTCAGTGCTTTCACAATCTACATGTGGAGGTCAGAGGACAGCTTGGAGGCGATCAGTGCTTCATACTACAGTGTGCCGGTCAGAGGACAGCTGGCGAGGGTCAGTGCTTCAGCATACAGGGAGGTCAGAGGACAACTCCATGGGAGTCTCAGTGCTTCACTACATGTGCAAGGGTCAGAGGACAGCGTGACCGGGGTCAGTGCTTCAATCTTAACATGGCGGACAGAGGAAAGGACAGTGGACGGGAGCAGTGCTTACATTCTACAGGTGCAGTGGTCAGAGAGGACAGCTGGCACGGAGTCGTGCTTCATCTACATGTGGGTGTCAGAGGACAGCTGGAGGGGTCAGTGCTTCATCTACATGTGGAGGTCAGAGTTCAAGACAGCTGGAGGGGTCAGTGCTTCATCTACATGTGCAGGTCAGAGGACAGCTGGAGGGTCAGTGCTTCATCTACAGGTGCAGGTCAGAGGACAGATGGCGGATCATGCTTCATTAATGTGGCAGGTCCATAGAGCTGGCGGGGTCAGTGCGTCATCTACATGTGAAGGTCAGAGGACGCTGGCAGGGTCAGTGCTAACATCTGGCATGTGCAGGTCAGAGGACAGCTGGGGGGTCAGTGCCTTCAATGTACTTGTGGATGTCAGAGGACAGCTGAGCGGTCAGTGGGCGTCACCTACATGTGGAGGTCAGAGGACAGTTTGGAAGGGTCATCTTCAGTCTAGCAATGTGGAGGTCAGAGGACAGGTTGGTGCGACACAGTAGCTTCAGATCTACATGTGGAGGTCAGAGACAGCTGGAAGAGTCAGAGCTTCATCTACATGTGTGGAGGTCGAGACAGATGGCGGAAGTCCGTGCGTCATCTACATGGTGCAGGTCAGAGGCAGCTGGGAGGGGGCAGTGCTTCGCCTACTTTGCAAGGTCAGAGGACAGGCTGGAGGGGTCATGCTTCACTACAATGTGCAGGTCAAGAACAGCTGCGGAGTCACTCTGCTTCAATCGACATCTGGTCAGAGGACAGTGGAGGGGTTCAATGCTGCATCATACATGTGAGGTCAGACGACACTGGAGGGTCAGTGCTTTCATCTACTGTGCAGGTCAGAGGACGCTGGAGGGGTCAGTGCGGTCATCTACATGTGCGGTCAGAGGACGCCGGAGGGTTCAGTGCGTCAGCTACATGTTGGAGAGACAGAGGACACAGGAGGGGTCAAGTCTTTCATCATCTACAGTTGGAGGTCAGAGGACCAGCTGAGGAGTCAGTGTGTCAGCTACATGGTGAAGGTCAGAGGACAGCTGGAGGGTCAGTGCTTCATCTACATGTGGGAGTCAGAGGACAACCCTGGGAGGGGTCCATGCTGCATCGACATGTGGGGTCAGAGGACAAGCTGGGAGGTCAGTGCTTGCTTCATCTACAGGTGCAGGGCAGAGGGCAGCTGGACAGTCAGTGCTTCATCATCTACAGGTGCAGGTTCAGAGGACAGCTGAAGAGTGCAGTGATTCATCTACATGTGGAGGTCAGAGGACAGCTGGAGCGGTCAGTGCTTCATCTACATGTGCAGGTCAGAGGACAGCTGGAGCGGTCAGTGCTTCATCTACATGTGGAGGTTCAAGGACAGCTGCTGGGTCAGTGCTTCATCTACAGGCGCAGGTCAGAGGACAGCTGGTGGGGTCAGTTGCCATCACATGTGCAGGTCAAGGACAGCGGGGGGGGTCATGCTACAATCTGCATGTGCAGGTCAAGGCACGGAGCGTTCAGTGCTTTCATTGCAGTGCAGGTCAGAGGAAAGCTGGAGGGGTCAGTGCTTAATCTACATGTGCAGGTCAGAACACTGGGGGTTCCAGTGCTCGTAAGGTACATGTGGAGGGTCAGAGGACAGCGGGAGGAGCGGTCATGCTATCATCGACAGGTGGAGGGTCAAGGACAGCCTGGAAGGGGTCAAGTGCTTTTCATCACAGTGGAGGTCAGAGGACAGTTGGAGCGATCAGTGCTTCATCTACATATGGAGGTCAGAGGACAGCTGGAGGGGTCAGTGCTTCATCTACATGTGCAGGTCAGAGGACAGCTGGAGGGGTCAGTGCTTCATCTACATGTGGAGGTCAGAGGGGGAAAAAAAGCCGCTGGCAGAGTCGGGCTTCATCACAGGGGTAGGGCCGAGGACAGCTGGGGGAGCAGGCGGCACGGCAGGTGCAAGGGGCAGAGGACAGCTGGAGGGGTCAGTGCTTCATCTGCAGGTGCAGGTCAGAGGACAGCTGGAGGGGTCAGTGCTTCATCTACAGGTGCAGGTCAGAGGACAGCAGGAGGGGTCAGTGCTTCATTTCATGTGCAGGTCAGAGGACAGCTGGAGGGGTCAGTACTTCATCTACATGTGCAGGTAAGAGGACCACGGGCGGGGGTCATGGCGCACAGGTGCAGGTCAGAGGACAAGCTGTGAGAGTCAGTGCTGCTTTCATCATGTGGAGGTCAGAGGACAGTTGGAGGAAGTTCTTCATCTACATGTGCAGGTCAGAGGACAGCTGGAGGGGTCAGTGCTTCCTCGACAGGTCAGGTCAGAGCACAACTGGAGGGGTCAGTGCTTCATCTCATGGGCGGTCAGAGGCAGCTGGCAGAGTCAGAATGCGCTTCATCTACATTTGCAGTCAGAGGACAGTTGGAGGGATCAGTGCTTCATCTGCAGGTGCAGGCCAGAGGAAGCTTGGGGGTCAGTGCTTCATCTTACATAGCAGGTGAGAGGACAACTGGCAGAGTCAGTTCTCTCCCTACCATGGAGGTCAGAGGACAGCTGGAGGGTCAGTGCTTCATCTACTTGTGCAGGTCAGAGGACAGCTGAGGGGGGGCCAGTGCTGCATTCGCATGTGAAGGTCAGGAGACAGCTTGGCGGGTCAGTGCTTCATCTACAGGTGCAGGTCAGAGGACAGCTGGAGGGTCAGTCTTCATTTCATGTGCAGGTCAGAGGACAAACTTGGAAGGGGTCAGTGGTTCATCTACATGTGCAGGTCAGAGCAGCGCTGCGGGGTCATGCTTCCATCTACATGTGTAAGGTCAGAGGACAGCTGGAGGGGTCAGTGCTTCATTTCATGTGCAGGTCAGAGGAGAGCTGGAGGGGTCAGTACTTCATCTACATGTGCAGTCAGAGGACCAGCTGGAGGGGCCAGGGTGCTTCATTACATGTGAAGGTCAGAGGACAACTTGTAGGGGTCAGTGATGTCACGACATGTGCAGGTCCAAGAAACAGCTGGAGGGTCCAGTGCTTTCATGTAGAGTGGAGGACAGAGGACAGGTGGAGCGGTCAGTGCTTCATCTACATGTGGAGGTCAGAGGACGTTGGAGGGGTCAGTGCTTCAACTATACAATGGGGAGGACAGAGGACAGTTGGAGGGGTCAGTACTTCATCTACATGTGCAGTCAGAGGACACTGGAGGGTCATCTTCATCTAACATTTGCCGGTAAGAGGACAGCTGGAGGGGTCAGTGGCTTCATCTACATGTCAGTTACAAGAGAGGAGGACCGCTGGGAAGGAGAGTCAAGGGAAATGACTATCAATGTATATAGTGGTAGGATCATAAGAGACAGCTGAAAAAAGAAAGCGGTCAGTGGCTTCAACTACATGTGGGAAAGTCAAAGGACGAGACCGGAATATAAAAGGGGGGTAGGAAAACATATAAGTGAGGAGTGCTTCATCTACTGTAGGAGTGGTGGAGCGGGTCAGAAGGACAGTTGGAGGGGGGCAGCGCTCATATACATGTGGGAGGTACAGAGGACAAAGTATGCGAAATGGGCAGGAAGTAGCTGGTACAAGCGATACCATGATAGGCAAAGTAAGAGGGGAAAAGGAGACCGTGAGGGGTTCCAGACACGAAGCACAGGATAATCAGCGGACACAATGTGCAAAGGAGGTACGCGAAGAGGACAGCTGGAGAGGTCAGTGCTTCATGTATAATAGACTGGAGGCTCAGAGGATCCAGCCTGCTGTGCCGGTCAGTGACAGTGCATCAGCTACAATGTGAGGCCACGAGGGACAGATGGAGGGGTCAGGTGCTTTCTCCTATCAGGTGGAGGTCAGAAGACATCTGGAGCGGTCAGTTCTTCATCTACATGTGGAGTCAGAGGACAGCTGGAGGGTTCAGTGCTTCATATACATGTGCAGGTCAGAGACAAGGTGGAGCGTCAGTTGCTTTCATCTACATGTGCAGGGTCAGAGGACAACTGGAGGGGTCAGTGGCTTCATCTACTCATGCAGGGTCAGCATAGGACAGCTGGAGGGTCAGTGCTTCATGTATATGTGGAAGTCAGAGGGTGACATGTACTGTCTGCATGCAAGTTTGTGCACCCGTGTCGTGCAACGCCGCGGAGGTCAGAAGAGGGTATCGGATTCCCCTGGAACTGGAGTTCTCCTGGAATTGAGTTTCAGACGGTTTTCGGCCGCCATGTGGGTGCTGGGGATCGAACCCGGGTCCCCTGTAAGAGCGGTCGGCGCTCTTAACCACTAGGCCATCTCTCCAGTCCCCTTTTTTTGGTCTTTTTAAGACAGGGTCTCCCTGTAGCCCCAGCTGTCCTTGCTGTGTAGACAAGGATGGCCTTGAATTCAGTTCTTTTTTTTTTGGTCTTTTTAAGACAAGGTCTCCCTGTAGCCCCAGCTGGCCTGGAATTCACTCTGTAGACCAGGCTGGCCTTGAACTCACAAAGATCCGGCTCCCTCTGCCTCCCAAGTGCTAGGATTGAAGGCGTGCGCCACCACGCCCGGCTGAACTCAGTTCTTATCCTTTCCCAGCAATCCCTCTTAACTGTTGAGCCATTTCTCCAGCCATTTATTTATTTATTTACTTTTCTAGTTTCTCTTCAATTGCTGTGACAAAACAGTCTGACCAATTCCAACTTGGGGAGGAAAGGGTCTATTCACCTTCCATCTCCCTGATGAGGTCACAGTTCATCACTGAGGGATCCCAAGGTAGGAACTCAGGGCAGGACCGTGGAGGCAGGAGCTGAAGCACAAACCATGGAGGAACACTGCTCCCTGGCTTGCTCCCCTGACTCATGCTCCAACTGGTTTCTTTTCTTTTTCTTTTCTTTTTGTATTTTTGAGACAGGGCCTTCCTGTAGCCCCAGGTGGCCTGGAACTCGCTATGTAGACCAGGCTGGCCTTGAACTCACAGAGATCCGCCTGCCTCTACTTCCCGATTGTTGGGATTAAATGCATGTGCCACCATGCCTGGCTCCAACTGCTTTCTTAAACAACACAGGACAACTTGCACATCCCACAATGGGCTGTATGTACCCTGTCTTATCACTCGTCAAGAGAAGTCCCACAGACGTGGCCACAGGCCACTCCCAATAGAGACAATTCCTCAACTGAGGCTCCTTCCACCCAGGTGCATCAAGTTGACCCTAAAGCTGCCCAGCACACTTACTATTTATTATTTCTTTTTTTTTAAATTTTTTATTTATTTTTATGTGTATGAATGTACTGTCTGCATGTAGGTTTGTGCACCCATGTCGTGCAATGCCACAGAGGTCAGAAGAGGGTCTCGGATTCCCCTGGAACTGGAGTTAAAGATGGTTCTTAACCGACATGTGGGTGCTGGGGCTCGAACCCGGGTCCTCTGCAAGAGCGGTCGTCGCTCTTAACCGCTAGGCCATCCCTCCAGCCCTATCAATTTATTTTTAAATGTTATTATATGTGAAGTGTTGTGTGTCTGTGTGAGGATATGTAGATGTATGTGCGGATGCTCACAGAGGCTTTGGATCCCCTTAAAGGTGGTTGTGAACTTCTCAATGTGGGTGCTGGGAACTACTATATGTTAGGTACTCGCATGTGGTTTTGAGAAGACAGCCACGGGTTAGACATCATTGCTCCCTCTGGGGTTCTTTCCCAGGATTAGGATTCACCTGCTTGTGGCTGACTGTTGCTCCATCAGTCATGGGATATTCAAGGGGCAGGGCCTGGGCTGCTGCTGTGCTGGCTGGTGATAGAGGCCAGGCCCTTCCACACGCTAAGAGCATGGGCTTGGCCCCCTGAGCGCCAGAGGGAGTGTGGCTGACTGTCCTAGAATCAGCCTTCATCAGCGCTTGCAGCTGGTCACTGTCACGGTGCTAGCTAAGCATGAATGTGTGAAAGGTTGCTGCTGCGTGTTCCCATCAACAGTGGTGGCCTGCTTCCATCCGCAGGTGAGATCGGGAACCATCTTCGATAACTTCCTCATTACAGATGATGAAGAGTATGCAGAAAAGTTTGGCAAGGCCACGTGGGGGGAGACCCAGGTATGTCAGCCATCTGACTAGTCTCTCTGTCTCTCTGTCTCTCCTTTTTTATTTTATTTTATTTATTTATTTTTTCTTTTTTAAATTTATTCTTATATGTGTATGAATGTACTGTCTGCATGTCGGTCTGTGCACCCGTGTCGTGCAATGCCGCGGAGGTCAGAAGAGAGTCTCGGATTCCCCTGGAACTGGAGTTCTCCTGGAATTGGAGTTACAGACGGTTCTCAGCCGCCATGTGGGTGCTGGGGATCGAACCCGGGTCCTCTGCAAGAGCAGTCTGCGCCCTTAATCGCTAGGCTATCTCTCCAGCCCCCGTCTCTCCTTTTTAAAAAAAAATTATCCAGGTGGGCATGGTGGCATGCCCCTTTATTCCCAGCACTTGGGAGGCAGAGGCAGATGGATCTCTGTGAGTTCAGGGCCAGCCTGGTCTACAGAGGAAGCTCCAGGCCAGCTGGGACTAAGGGGAGACCCTGTCTCAAAAAGACCAAAAAAAAATTTTTAATTCATTTGATGTATATGAATGTTTTGCCTGCATGTGTGTAAATGCAGCATGTGTGTGCAGTGCCTTGGAGGCCAGAAGAGGGAGTCGGATCCCTGGGAACTGCTATGTGGGTGCTAAGAACTGTACCCAGGTCCTCTGCAAGAGCAGCCAGTGCTCTTAACCCCTGAGCCATCTCTCCAGCCCTGTCTTTTTTGACAAGGTCTCATGTGGCCTTGGCTGGCTTCAAACTTGCTATGTAGCTGAGGTTGGCCTAGAGCTCCTGGAGCCTCCCACCTTTGCCTCCAGGTGCTGGGATATATAACAGGGGTGTGCAACCATGCCCAGCTTCAATTAGCCTTTCTTCTTATCTTTCATTTATTTTTATGCATTTCATCCTGAAGCCTAGGTGTGGGGTTGATGAAGGTTTGCACCCCACACCACTTAAAATGCAGCACAGGGCCAATACTCTAGAAGCCTCTGCTCATCTCTGCCAGTCAGCACTCCATCCCAAAACATATACTGTTGCATTCCTGTCTTAATTTCCTGTCACTGTGATAAAGTACCCTGACAGAAGTAAGGTAAAAGGGAAGAGTTTATTCTTACTCATAGTTGGAGGGTGGTCGGTCTATCATGGAGGGAAGTCACGGCCACAGGAGTGTGGGCCAGTCACACAGGAAGCAGAGAGAGTTTGCAGGTGCCACGCTTGCTTTCTCCTTTGTGTTCAGTCAGGACCCTGTGGGAAGACACCCCACATTCAGGGTGGATCTTCCCAGCTGAGCTAACCCAGTCCCAATGGTCCCTCACAGACCTGTCCAGAGGCCTGTCAACCATGTGACTTGAAATCCTGTCAAGTTGACAGACATCATAGTTGCCACAGATCAGCTTGTCCAGGGTCTGAAATTTGTCCAAATGTAGCTGTTCATCAGCTTTCTATCATTGAGGCAACCAAGGTATAAAAAGAAAAGATGGGGGGCTGGAGAGATGGCCTAGCGGTTAGGAGCTCCGACGCTCTCGCAGAGGACCCGTGTTCGATCCACAGCACCCACATGGCGGCCGAGAGCCGTCTGAAACTCCAATTCCAGGAGAACTCCAGTTCCAGGGGAATCCGACACCCTCTTCTGACCTCCGTGGCATTGCACGACACGGGTGCACAAACTTGCATGCAGACAGTACATTCATACACATACAGAAATAAATAAAATTAAAAAAAAAAAGAAAAGATGGGACTGGGTGTGGTGGCGCACTTAGGAGGCAGAGGCAGGCAGATCTCTGTGAGTCCAAGGCTGGCCTGGTCTACGGAGTCTCTTTTAAAAAAAGTCTCGTCAGTGTGGGTCCTGTAAAACCCAAACCCAGTCATATTCCGTCTGGTGTCAGGAGGGAAGAACCAGGACACACTTAGTCTAAAGCTCATCATCTGGGCTGCAGAGGCCTGGGCAGCTCCACTCCTCTGCCTCTGACATCCATGGCAGGCGTCTCCCAGGCTCGGGCCGGCTTCTCTGCCACTGTTGCTGGAGGTCTTCCCACGGTCCTGGCGTCTCTGGTATACTGGAGTCCTAGTCCTCCATCCTCAGCCTCTGAGTGCTGGGATCTGTCCACACAAAAGCACAACTCTCACCTCCAGGGGATAGGAGTGAGCATGGCCTGGGAATGCTGATTGAAGTTACTCCAATTCCGTGTTCTAGCACAGAAGCAGTCTCATGAAGTTTTTATAGTAACAGTACAAAGAAAGGGTCTCCATGTAGCCCAGGCTGGCCCTGAACTCGAGATCCTCCTGCCTCTGCCTCTTCAGCATATCCTACCGGTGTGCATCACCACCACCGGCAAAGACACTTTTCAAACACATTGGAAACATTAAGTTGACGGATACAGCAAGAGAGAGCTCCAGGCTCAGATGCTGTCTGATGGCATTCTTAGCCTTTCGGTTGGTGGGACCTAGGGATTTGTTAATACATTCCTAAAGATTGTTATGTGTTAGTCACAAGATATTAAGTCAGAAAAAGAGATGGGCAAGGAGTAGCTATTAGGAGCTTAACCTGCCCCAAGATAAATGGTAATTAGACTCTGGACCTGCAGTATTCCAAACCCTCCACAGCCATCGAATCAGTTGATCAGCCTTTGTAGAATGTTTGGTTTTTTAAAAAATATTTTTCTTTATTTTTATGTGTGTGAGTCTACTGCCTGTATGTATGTAAGCATACCCATGTCATGCACTACCTGAGGTCAGAAGAGGGCATAGGATCTCCTGGAACTGGAGTTATAGACTGGTGTTAGCCGCCATGTGGGTGCTGGGAATTGAGCTGGGTCTTCTGCAAGAGCAGTCAGTGCTCTTAACCACTGAGCCATGTCTCCAGCCCCTAGAATGTTTAGTTTTAAGATGCAGTTTTTCTGGAAACTTGCATTCATAGCTCGTAGGTGCACACCGCCATGCCTGCTGTAGACCCCACCTCTCAGGGGCGTCTGCCACCACCAAGTAGCATCTGAGCTAGCCTCTTAACATGTCAGCTTTAGAGAGTCACTTATGTGAGACAAAGTGGGAACCTCGTATTATTTTTTTTATTTTTTATTAGTTTTTTTATGAGTATGATTGTATTGTCTGCATGTAGGTTGGTGCACCCATTTTGTGCAATGCCGAGGAGGTCAGAAGAGGGTGTGTTAGATTCCCCTGGAACTGGAGTTAAAGACTGTTCTTAGCCGCCATGTGGGTGGTTGGAATTGAACCTGGGTCCTCTGTAAGAGCAGTCAGTGCTCTTAACCACTGAGCCATCTCTTCAGCTCTGTATTTTTTTTTTAAGATTTATTATTCATGTGCCTTTGTATATGTGCACATGAGTGCAGTGCCCTTGGCTTCCAGAAGAGAGCATCAGATCCCTTGGAGTTGTAAGAGGTTGTGAGCTGCCCAGTGTGCATGCTGGAAACTGAACCTGTGTTCTCTGCAAGAGCAACAAGTGCTCCTGTCTTCTGCGCCAGCTCCCCAGCCCTCCAGCATTTGTTCTCAGCATCGTGCGAGCCTTTCCTATTAGTCCCTACATTAACACCACATTCTTTTTTTTTTTCAATTTTATTTATTTTTTTATGTGTATGAATGTACTGTCTGCATGTAGGTTTATGCACCCGTTTCGTGCAATGCGCAGAGGGCAGAAAAGAGGGTGTCGATTCCCCTTGAACTGGAGTCTCCGGATTGGAAGTTTCGAGACGTGTCTCGGCTGCCATGTGGGTGCTGGGATCGAACCCGGTCTCTGTAAGAGCGGGTCGGCGCTCTTAACCAGTAGCCTCTCTCCAGCCCTTTTTTTTTTCTTTTTTTTTTTTTTTTTTTGAAGACGGGTCTAGCCTGTAATCACTATTGAGATGCCTGGAACTCTCTATTAGACAGGCGTGGCCTGAACCACAGAGATCTCCTGCCTCACTCGCCTGCTACAACCTGTGCCACATGCCTGGATTTTTAGTGTTGGTCTGGAGACTGAGCTCAGGTCGTCAGGGTCACACAGCATGGTTCTTCCTCTGACCATCTCTCCAGCTGATTACAGCTGTGCCTGAACACCCATTGGCTGGATCAAAGGATCAGCTGGATCTGTTCTGAGACCTCTTACTTTCTGAGTTCTCTCACACTGTTCCTGAACCAAAGGCCTCGACAGCCTTTATGTTGGAAACCATATCCAGCATGAAATGGGGAAGGAGTAAAGAACCATCATATCAGGGGATTTCCTCATTCTGACCCCTCCTGATCCAGAACAGCAACACGAAAAAAATGGAGCCAAACATGATATGTGTCCAATTTAACCCAATTGCTTGTTTGCTTCAGGTTCAGAGCTTATTGCCAGTGAGGAGATTTGCGTAACACACACACACAACACACCCCACACACAACACCACACACACACACAACTTTCTTGGCTATGGAAGAAATCATTAGGATTAAATCCGATTTTTTTCAAAACCCATGCTGGCTTTGTAACTCCCATGATGGACCTGCATGCCTTCCCTAGGTCTCGTCCTCCCCGTGTTTCGGTATTAAAGTCAGTTCAGCACCTACGCCTGACTTACAGACAGTTCTTAGTTGCCAGGTGGGTGGCTGTGGAACTAATACCAGTGTCCTTCTGCAAGAGCAGTGGTCTCTTAACTGCGAGCAATCTCGCAGCCCCATGAGAAGGTATCTTTTTTGTTTTTTTTTGTTTGTCTTTCAGACAGGAATCTCCCTGTAAGCCTCACTGTCCTGGAACTCAAATCTGTAGACCCAGGCTGGCCTTGAACTCACATATATTGCACTGTCCCTCTGCCTCCCAATGCCTGGATTAAAGGCGATGCATACGAGGTCAGAACAGGGCATTGGATTCCTGGACCAAGTTAAAGATGGTGTTACTCACATGAGGCTGAGGAACGAAACCCAAGTCCTCTGCAGGCTCTGCTTGAAAATTACGCTGACCATCTCTCCAGCCCCAGCATTTTTTATTTTTATTTTATAAAGTTGTATAGTGTTTTTGCTTGTAGTATTTACATGTGTACCACATCTGTGCAGTGCCCACAAGTCCAGAAAGAGAGTGTTGATCCCCCAATGGATTAGCGAAGAGTTGTTTAGATGCCATGTGGTGGCTGACAATCAAAACCCAGGTCCTCTTTTGAGAAAATAGTATTATTTTCTTAACTGCTGAGCCATTTCCTCGAGCCCTTATGTTATTTTTTTTAATTTTATTTATTTTTTTCTATGTGTAATGTACTGTCTCGCTGTAGTTTTTGGTACCGGTGGTTGTGCAATGCCGTCGGAGGTCAGAAGAGGGACCGTCGGATTCCCCTGGAACTGGAGTTCTCCTGGAATGGAGTTACGATGGTTCTCAGCCGCCATATGGGTGCTGGGTATCGAACCCTGGGTCCGTCTGCCAAGAGCAGTCGGTGCTCTTATCCGCTAGGCATCTCTCTCCACCCCAGCCCTTATTTGTTTTTGAGAATCTTAATAATGTAGCTTCTGCTGACTTGGAATTCACCCTGCAGCTTGTGGAAATCTTCCTGATCCTGCATCTGGAGTGGGAAGACCCAAGCACAGGCTCCACTCCTGTATATAGTTTCTTGTTTATGACAGGATCACATGTATCCTGAGGCTGGTCTAAATGTGTTATATAGCTAAGAATGACCTAGGACTGCTGATCTTCGTGCCTCTGCACACAGGGGTGTGCTACTACCATGCCGTTTGTGCAGTGCTGGGGATTGCATCCAGGGCTTTATGCATACCAGGCAAGCACAAAGCAAGTCATAAGCACTCTACCAACTGATCCCCCACACCTGCCTGTGTTCTCTTCTCTCTCTCTCTCTCTCTCTCTCTCTCTCTCATCTCCTCTCTCTCTTCTCACTCATCTCCCCCTCAACTCGCGTCACCTCCCTGCTTGACCTCTCCTCTTCTCATCCTCTCCTCTCTCTTCTCTTCCGTCCTGTTTTCTCCAGTGGTCCAGAAAGGATATGGAATGACAACTAACCAAGAAGAGGTAATGAAGCCGTGAATAGTGAGTGAGGAGTGTGATTGTCATGAAAGCTTCACAGGGATGCCAACCAGTTCAGCAGATTCCAGAGACAGGGCGAGCTGTAGTCATCCCCACTGTAGATGCAGATGCTGAGCGCCTTGGGTCTACCTTAATACATCTCTGGAAGCTCGTGCGTCCACTCGCTCATTTTTCCAGTTTCCATGCTCTTGGTGCCCCTTATGTCCTCCCCAACCTCATGACTCCCTGTGACTGTAGCTCATTGAGAAATTTCCCTAGGGGGCTACAGAGATGACTCTGGGGTTGAGTGCTTCTTTTTGGTTTGTTTGTTTGTTTGTTTGTTTGTTTGTTTTGAGACATGGTCTTCTGTAGCCTCATCTGTCTTGGAACTCACTATGTAGACCAGGCTGGCCTTGAACTCACAGGGATCACCTGCCTCTGCCTCTGGAGTGCTGGGATTAAAGATGTGCATCACCATGCCCAACTAGAGCACTGGGTGCTCCTGAGGCTAGCCTGGGCTACATGAGACCCTGTCTCGAAAAAAAATTGGCCTACAAGATGGTGAAGGAGCTTGCTCCCAAACCTGGTGACCAGAGTTCAGTCCCATGTGGTGGTAGGAGAGGAGACCACCACAGATTGTCCTCTGACTTCCACACGTGCATGCCCACCCCCAGATTAAATAGCTGGACAAATAAATCAGTTCATTTCCTTTGTTCTGAATCTCCTTTGTCTGTTACCTTCACCACTGCTCTGCACAGGCCAGAGAATGACCCACCAGAGCCAAATATTCAGTTTTGAATGAGTTTATTAAATATCCAGCAAGGGGCTGGAGAGATAGCCCCTAGCTGTTGAGAGGCACCGACGCTCTTGCCAGAGGACCCGGGTTCATCACCCAGCACCCAACTGTCGGCTAAGAACCGTCCTGTAAATCCAATTCCAGGAAAACCTCCAGTTCCAGGGGAATCCGAGACCCTCTTCTGACCTCTGCGGCATTGAAAGACATAAACGGGTGCACAGACCTTCAATGCAGACAGTACATTCATACACATACAAAAATAAATAAAAAAAAGAAAAAATAAATATCCAGCAAGTCCCAGTAAAATAATAAATAACAAATAGCAGATAGAGTGGAGACATAGATGGTGAGACATCATGACGGGCACTCAAAAAAATGTAGGAAGATCCAGTTTAAATTGGGGGCAAGTTCTCAGCCAACACCCCTCAGGGCACCACGTGGATGGGAGTTGGGATTTCTTTGACCCCACCCCAAGGAGTAGCAGACATGATGCTGAGTGGGGCAGCAGTGTGCAGTGGTTTAGAATTGGGGGCCCTGTGATTGGCTTGGGGAACTAACGTCATTTGGCTTATAAAGGCAGGCTGTAGCGGGCAATAAACCCAATTCTCCATTACCATCATTACAGAATTCCCAGCCATCATTTTTTTTGTGTGTGTGCGTGTACAGGCCAAATCAGCCCTGCATTTCATTCAAGTGGCCAATGGGTTGGAAAGGGGTTCTTGGACGACCAACCTGGATAGCTGGTGTGGTGAAGTGAATTATGAGTGGACATAGGCTGAAGGTAGGCCGTCAGCCATCAGCCAGAAATTCCCATCCAGGGGCCAGCAATCTCTGGGCAGGTGGGAAATCACTGTCAGGAGTGGGAACGTCCCAGGCTAAGGGCCTGAGTTGGAGGGACCTCTCAGGTCGGGCTATGAAAATAGCCAGCTGGTCTCTGTGTCAAGAGGCCAGTTCCCTACAGTGGAGGTAGGTACTGTGCTCCCCTTTCCTTAGCAGGGCCGCCGTCATGCCTGCTCATTACGAAGGAAGCTTCCTACATCTGGCACATCAACGTGGGGCATGGAGGCCAGTTTGGTAAACTAGAATCCCTGAAAGATGGGAAATAATACTTGTAAGGAAGCTATGTTTCAGGAGGAATCATTTTGTGATGCATGGCATGTATTTGCTGACTGTGTGCTGTGGTTTGCTGTAGCTGTTGTGTTTCAAGTTCTGGCCTGGAGACAGTTTAGCACCTCTGAATCACTGAAGGCACAGACTAAGGATGGAGGCAGAGGGAATTCTCTTGTTGACTCTGCTGGTGTGCCTGCGGATGGCGCTGATGGGGACTTGGCCTGTGTGCTAGAGACCCCTTCTCTGATAGGCTTTGGGAGGCCTGCACTCTTTTATTTTATTATATTTTATTTTATTTTTTCAGATCTCGTTTGTCTTTTTATTTTTTTTCACTTAAATTTATTTTTATTTTTTTAACAAATCTAGACCCATGTTCCCGCCCATTCCCCCACCCCACCAGAGCTCATGCATTCTGCCAAACATGCTTTTCATCTCTTAGTCTTTCTCAATATCCTCCATGAGGAAGTTGACTGTTTTGAGCAGAAGTTCACTGTTTCAGTCAGTTCTTTGATGCAGTCCTTTCTGTTGTTGTTGTTGTTGTTGTTGTTGTTGTTGTTGTTTCCAATATGCATTACGCCCAACTGCTTTGGACAAAAGCTCAGGGGGCCCTACACAAGAAATACTTACAACTGGGTAATTGGCACTAGCATCCACAGATGAGGGATACCATTCGTCGTTTGTTTTTCTGGGACTGTGTTACTTCACTCAGCATGATGTCCTCTAGCTCCAGCCATTTTCCTGCAAAGCTCGTGATGTCGTCTTTCTTTACTGCTGCATAGAACTCCATTGTGTAGATGTACCACATTTTCTCTATCCA
>VZQC01001088.1:1089236-1171392 GCA_009823505.1 Rhizomys pruinosus | reverse complement strand
CAGTTCTAGGCTGGCTAGGGTTGTGGAGGCAACTCCATACCCAGGAATTAGTCTACCAATATTGGCTTCCATGGAAGTTTGTAAAAAGCCAGCTATAGTTTAAGTGTTTGTTTGGGGGTTTTTTTTTTTTGTTTTTTTTTGTTTTTTTCCTGAAACTCACTCTGTAGACCAGGCTGGCCTTGAACTCACAAAGATCTGCCTGCCTCTGCCTCCCAAGTGCTAGGATTAAAGGCATGCGCCACCATACCCGGCATTAGGTAAAACATCTTTAAAACAGGGTTTTGTAGGGCTGGAGAGATGGCCTAGTGGTTAAGAGTGCTGACTGCTCTTGCAGAGGACCCAGGTTCGATTCCCAGTACCCACATGGCAGCTAAGAACCGTCTTTAACTCCAGTTCCAGGGGAATCTGACACCCTCTTCTGACCTCTGCGGCATTGCACAACATGGGTGCACAGACCTACATGAAGACAGTACATTCATACACATAAAAAAAAATAATAAAAAGAAAAACAAAAAGGGTTTTGTGCCAGGCCTGGAAAAATCACCCCCAAGGACTGAAAGAAAAATGATTGTTATAAACCCACTTTATAAACTTTATAGTGATATGTTTAAAATAAATATAATACATTTATATAGAGGTATTTCAGTAGACATTAATACAGAAATATAAATAATATGTTAATGGACTTGATCTCTCTGAAGTCACAGTCTAATGAAAGAATTTTTTTGGGGGGGTCTTTTTGAGACAGGGTCTCCCTTTAGTCCCAGCTGGCCTGGAGCTCACTATGTAGACCAGACAGGCCTTGAACTCACAGAGATCCGCCTGCCTCTGCCTCCCAAGAGTACTGGGATTAAATGCATGTGCCACCACCCCCAGCTTGTGAAAGAATTTTAAGGAACAATGTATATCTAATATGTGTTTAACAGGTATCCAAATTTGCCCAAACTTTGTCTACATGTTTTTTTGTTTTTTTTTTTAGAAAGGGTTTCCCTATAGCCCCAGCTGGCCTGGAACTCACTCTATAGACCAGGCTGGCCTTGAACTCACAGAGATCCACCTGCCTCTGCCTCCCAAGTGCTAGGATTAAAGGCATGGGCTACCATACTACCATGCCCTGCTTAAAGACGGCTCTTAGCCACCATGTGGGTGCTGGGAATTGAACCTGGGTCCTCTACAAGAGCAGTCAGTGCTCTTAACCACTGCGCCATCTCTCCAGCCCCATCTACATGTTGTATGGTATTTTAAGACCTAGTAAAAGTAAAAATGTCTATATTAAACAACATTGGTTAAAAGGTTTTAATAAAAATGGTAATACATTTAAGCTAATTGGAAATACAAATTCCTGTCCACATTTGTTTTACAACTTTGGGGTTAATGTACACAAATGTTCTCTCTGTTTTTTCTGTTGTACAGTATCACCTTGTCACATTTTCTTTTACTTGTAGGATAATTTAACTAAAGAAATCAAGTTTACTTCCCAAATTAACAACATACAGTCAGGGGCTGGAGAGATGGCCTAGCGGTTAGGAGAGCCGACTGCTCTTGCAAAGGACCCGATCCCCAGCACCCACATGATGGTTGAAAACGGTCTTTAACTCCAGTTCCAGGGGAATCCGACGCCCTCTTCTGACTTCCACGGCATTGCACGACACAGGTGCACAGACCTACATGCAGACAGTACATTCATACACATACAAAAATAAATAAAATTAAAAAAAGAAAGTCTTAAAAAATACAGTCAATGATAAATAGTTTGGGTGAATTTAATGAAAATTTACACCTTGATTCCTGCCTACAGGTATTTGTAATACAACTGCCTTTTAGAGATTTATGGGTCAAAAAATAGAAACCTAAAAATAAGGGGGGTAGGGGGTTACAGCTAGATATAAAACTCTCTATACCTTTTGTCAAAATTTTCAATTTAAATCTTAAAACTAACTATGGGAAAAGATTTACATGTTCCCACAGGTCAAAACATCACCAACTTGTAGCCAGACATGGTGGTGCACACCTTTAATCCTAGCACTTGGGAGGCAGAGGCAAGTGGATCTTTGTGAGCTCAAGGCCAGTCTGGTCTATAGAGTGAGTTCCAGGACTGCTGGGGCTACAGGGAGACCCTGTCTTGAAAAGAACCCCCCAAAATGAAAAAAATCACCATCTTAATGGCTGAGAAAGAAAAGATACAGCTTTGTATGGTGGATGGACCAAGAAATACCAGCAGAGAAGTTGGCCCATCTGAACATTAAAAGGAAGAAAAGCCTCAGACTGACTGAGCCACAGGCACCAAACATCTCTGTGGATCCTATTTGAAACAATTTTTTATAATGTGTCCTAATGAAGTTTATCTTCCAAGTGCCACAAAGTTTTAATATGAGAAACTTTTCTACCTCTCCTTTTCATAGAAAAAAAGAAAAACATGATGGTAATGAAGTCATTCCCTAAATGTAAATGAGAGCCAACTGTTATAATAGTAATTTCTTATAAAACAGTATAAATGGCCAGGTGTGGTGGCACATGCCTTTGATCCTAGGACTCGGGAGGCAGAGGCAGGTGGATCTTTGTGAGTTCAAGCCCAGCCTGGTCTACAGAGAGAGTTCCAGGACAGCTGGGCTATGGGGAGACCCTGTCTCAAAAAGAAAAACAAAACAAAACAAAACAAAACAAAACAAAAAACAGGTATAACTGCTTTCTTTAATTGACTGACAGACATAAGAACTGTGAAAAGTAAATCTCTATTCAAAGCCAGATAGTAAAGTCTTTAAAAGGTGTGTGATCAAACAAAATATATTAATATAGGAGAGCTCTGGTATCAGAAATGGGTTATTCTGTCAAGGAGATGTTAGCCAGGGGATCCAAGCCCCCAAAAGATAAAAGCCTTTTGCCTGTAAACTGGGATACCTGCAAGAAGAGTGGCTATATGGCTCTGCTGCTGAAGAGCTGGTGTAAGCATGGGAAAGATGTATTAAGACCACACTTGCAAGTATACAGTTGGCGTCTGGAATGCCAGAGAGCATTAAATCAATCAAGCAAATATTGGTCTCCTTGAGTCAAGCAAGACTCTTCCATCAGTATCAGCTACACCTCACCTGCCTGGAGATACTGCACAGCCAGTGACTGCCTTATGTCTGTATATCCCAAGTCTAATTGGCTATTATCTCTCTCCTTGGAGGAATAACTCATGGCTGATGCCACAAGTTTACATCCTCTAGTGGTTAGGAGATGTTATAAGCCACAATAAGAACTTGTCATCTTTCACAGAAAAGCTACAGTTTGTGAATTAGCATACCATCCAAACATTTGTATCTATGCCCACAATGTTAACTTACCATAATAAATAATACTGTTTAAATGCCTGTACCTCTAATTGCTTGTGCTTTGTTAGTAGGATTAAAAAGATATTCCTGGGCTGGAGAGATGGCCTAGCGGTTAGGAGCACTGACTACTCTTGCAGAGGACCCGGGTTCGATCCCCAGCACCCACATGGCGGCTAAGAACTATCTTTAACTCCAGTTCCAGGGGAATTCAACACCCTCTCCTGACCTCTGCGGCATTGCACAAGGGTGTACAGACCTACATGCAGACAGTACATTCATACACATAAAAAATAAGTAAAAGTTGCCAGGCATGGTGGATCACACCTTTAATCCTAGCACTTGGGAGGCAGAGGCAGGCAGATCTTTGTGAGTTCAAGGCCAGCCTGATCTACAGAGTGAGTTCCAGGACAGCTGGGGCTACAGGGAGACCCTGTCTGGAAAAGACCAAAATATAAATATAAATAAATAAATATAAAAAATTTTTCTAAAAGATATTTCTGGATAGCCTCACCGACCTATGAAAGGAAACAGCCTGAACTGATCAGAGTCCAAAATGACATCTCCAGAGAAAGTAGACTGTTTTGCTTCTCACTCACTTGTACCCCTTTCCCAAAGCTTAGGAGGGAACTGACTCTTGGAAGTTGTTCTTTGACCTCCACGAACACACCGTGGCATGTGCTCATTCACACACAAATCGATAACAGTAGTTAGAAAAAGTGAGCAGAACAACAAAAGAAATGCAAAGGGGCTGAAGAGACGTTGCAATAATTAAGTCTGCCTCCAGAGGGCAGGAGTTTGGTTCACAGCATCTACACATTGGGCTCACAACCTGCCTGTCACTCTAGCTCAGAGGGATTCAACACCCTCTGCCCTCTACAGGTACCAACATAGTTATGCAGACATGCAGACATGTAGCATACATTCGGACACCGATAATTTTTTAATTTTATTTATTTTTGTATGTGTATGAATGTACTATCTGTGTGTAGGTTTGTGCACCCGTGTCGTGCAACGCCGTGGAGGTCAGAAGAGGGCGTCGGATTCCCCTGGAACTGGAGTTAAAGACGGTTCTCAGCAGCCATGTGGGTGCTGGGGACCGAACCCGGGTCCTCTGCAAGAGCAGTCGGCGCTCTTAACCACTAGGCCACAGATAATTTTTTTTTTTTTTTGGTCTTTTTCGAGACAGGGTCTCCCTGTAGCCCCAGCTGGCCTGGAGCTCACTCTGTAGACCAGGCTGGCCTTGAACTCACAAAGATCCGCCTGCCTCTGCCTCCCAAGTGCTAGGATTAAAGGCGTGCGCCACCACACCCGGCTTCCCTCTAGGAATTTTAACATGAATGCATGTTGGATTTTTTTCAAAGGCGTTTTCCGCATTTTTTGAGAGGACCATGCTATTTTTGTCTTTTAAGTCCATTTATAAGATTTATTTCATTTATCGACTTATACATATTGAACCATCCCTGCATCTCTGGAATAAAGTCAACTTGATCATGATGGATGATCTTTTTGATGTGCAGTTCTCGAGTATTTTGTTCAGAATCTTTGTGTCTGTGTTCATTAAGGATATGGGCCTATAGTTTTCTTCTTTTCGTTGTGTCTACCTGGTTTTGGTATTAGAATGCTACTGGCTTCACAGAAGGAATTTGGGAGTTCTCCATCTGGTTCTAACTTTTTGAATAACAAATATTGTTGTAGGTCTTCTCTGAATGTCTGGTAGAATTCTGCTGGGGTATTGAAGTCAACTGGGCCTGGGCTTTTTTCAGTTGGGAAGTTTTGTATTGCAGTTTCAATTTCCTTATTTGTTATGGGTCTGTTTAAGCTGTTGATTTCTTCTTGCTTTAGCTTTGGTAGTTTCCAAGAATTGAGGAAATCCTCCATTTCTTTCAGATTTTCAAATTTAAGAGTATAGATTACTAAAGTACTGCCTTACAATATTCTGGATTTTGTGTGTGTGTGTCTGTTGTGATGTTCCTTCTTTCATCTCTGATTTTGTTAATTTGGATTTGCTCTTTCTTTCTTTTGGTTACTGAGCTAGGGGTCTGTTTATCTTGCTGACTTTTATTTTTTATTCTTTTTTTCTTTGAGACAGGGTCTCCTTGTAGCCTCAACTGACCTGGAACTCACTATGTAGACCAGGTTGGCCTTGAACTCACAGAGATCTGCCTTCCTCTTCCTCCCAAGTGCTGGGATTAAAAGCTTGCACCACCATACCAGCTAATCTTGTTAACTTTTCAAATTTAGTTCTTAGATTCATTGATTCTTTTTATTGTTTTCTTTGTTTCTATTCTGCTCTGATTTTTGTTATTTCTTCTTGTCTACTAGGTTTGTGCTTGTTTTTCTTGCCTTTCCAGAATCTTGAGTTGTTTTGTTAGGTATTTGTACTCTTTATGATTTTCAATGTAGGCACTTAAAGCTATAAACTTCTCTCTTATGACTACTTTTAATGTACCCCAGAGATTTGTTGTATCATGCTGTCATTTTCATTTAGTTCCAGGAATACCTTTATTTTTTATTTCTTAATTTCCTTTTTTTTTTTTTTTTTTTTTTTTTTTTTTTTTCATTTGCATTCTCCTTAATGATTAGTGATGTTGAACACTTCTTAAGGTTTTCTCAGCCATCTCTAATCTCTCACTTTGAAGTCTCTCTTCAGCTCTTTGCTCCATCTATTGAGTGAGTCATTTGTTTTCTTTCTTCGTTGTTTTTTGAGTAGTTTTATTATTCTGGAAATCAATGCTTTGTCAGATGTATCTGCAGCAAAGGTTTCCTCCCACGCTGTGGGATTTCTCTTCACTTCCTTGATTGTTTCTTTTGATATACAGAAGCGTTTTAGTTTAATTGAGATACCATTTGTCAATTGTCAACCTTAATTCTTGCGCAGCTGCTGTCTGATTTAGGAAGTCTTTTTCCTTATGCCTATGTCTTGTAAGTCTGCTGCCAACTTTTTCTTCTATCGCCTCCAGAGTTTGGGGTTTCACTTTGAGGTGTTTGATCCATCTGGAGTTGACTTTTTGTACAGGTGAGAGGTAGGGGTTTAATTTCATTCTTCTACAAGTGGTGATCCAGTTTTTGCAACACCACTTGCTGAAGATGCTGTCTTTTCTCCATTGTGTCTTCCTTGGCCCCCTTGTCAAATATGAGGTGGCTGAAATTGTATGTGCTCAGGTTTGGATCTTTGGTTTTGTTCCATTTGGTCAACAGGTCTGTTTTTGTGCCAGTACCAGGCTGTTTTTATGACTATAAGCCTGTAGTATAGTTGTAGATAGTTTGAAATCTGGTATAGAGATCCCCTGTGTAGCTCTTTTCACTCAGCGTTGTTTGGCTATTCGGGGTCTTTTGTGCTTTTCAAATGAATTTAATGACTTTTTTTTTTCCAAGCCTGTGAAGAAAACTCTGGGGATTTTGATGGGATTGCGTTAAATCTACACAAAAGTTTCGGTAGAATGGAATTTTTACAATGTTAATTTTCCCAATCCATGAGATGGGAGGTTTTCATCTTCTGATGTCTTTTCAATTTCTTTCTTTAAGGGTTTAAAATTTTTGTTGTAGAGGTCTTTGGTGTCTTTGGTTAGGTTTGTTCCTAGGTATTTATTGTTTTTGAGGCTATTGTGAGTGGGAAGGTCTCCTTGAATCCTTTTCCCGTTGCTTGTTGTTGGTGTTAAAGAAAGGCCATTTGATCTTTTTTTAAAGGTTAATTTTGTATCCTGCACTTTGCTGAAGCTGTTAATCATTTCTAGGAGTTTTCTGGTGGGAGTTTTTAGGCATCCCTTAAGTAAACAATCATCATCAGCAAAAAGGGATAGATTCTTCCTCTTTTCCAATTAGTACTCCTTTAATTTCCTTTTCTTGCCTTATTGCTCTAGGAGTTTTCAAGCACTATATTGAAGAGGACTGGTGACAGGGGGCAGCCTTGAAGAGTTCCTACCTTTAAAGGGAATGTTTCTGTCATTTTTCCCATTTAGGATGATATTGGCTGTGGGTTTCCTGTATATGGCTTTGATTATTGAGGAATGATCCTTCAATCCAATTCCTCTAGGACTTTAAGATGAAGGGATGCTGGATTTTGTCAAAGGCTTTTCAGCATCAATTGAGATGATGGTGTGGTTTTTGTCTTTGATTCCATTATGTGTTGATGATGTTTATTAATTTTCATATGTTGAACCATCCTGAATCTCTGGTATAGGAATCCAACTTGGTCATGATGGATGATCTTCTTGATGTGGGTCTGTAAGTGATTTGCCAGTATCATGTTTAGAATTTTGCATCTGTGTTCATTGAGGGAGATTGGGTCTATAATTCTCCTTTTTAGTTGTATCTTTGCCTGGTTTTGGTAATAGAGTGATGCTGGTTGCATAGAAGGAATTTGGGAGACTTCCCTCTGTTTGTATCCTTCTAAACAGTTTCAGTAATAATGGTTTGTAGGTGTTTTTGAAATGTTTATAGAAATCTGCATGAAACCAATCTGGGCCTGGGCTTTTTTATTTGGGAGGGTTCTTATTACATCTTCAATTTCTTCATGTATTAGGGTCTGTTTAAGTGTCGATCTCTCTTAGTTGAACTTTGGTGACTCTCAGGATTTCAGATATTCATCCATTTCTTCTAGGTTTTCAAACTGTAGTAGGTAAAGGTTTTTGAAGTATTCCCTGTATTACTTTCTGGATCCTTTTCGCTTAGTCTGTTGTGATATTTCGCTTTTCTCACCGGATGGTATTGATTTGTGAGTTGTTCCTTCTTTCTTTTTGGTTTAACTGGGCTAGAAGTCTGTCTATCTTGTTTATTCTTTTTCAATGAACCAACTTTTTGGATTCATTTGATTTTTTTGTATTGTATTCTTTTTTTCTATTTTCATTGCATTTCTGCTCTGATTTTTGTTATTTTTCCTGTTTGTTTGCATTTTAGGGTTCATCTGTTGTGCCTCTCAAGTGCTTTTAGCTTGCAGCGTTAGTCATTACTTTGTGCCTCTTTCTGTTTTTTTCTAATGTAGGCACCCAAGGGCTATAAACTTCCCTCTTAGGACTGCTTTTAAGGTACCCCATAGGTTTGTTGTGTTGTATTGCAGTGTCATTCAGTTCCAGGAATGCCTTTTATTTCTTTCTTATTCTCTTCTGACCCATTTCATTATCAAGAGTGTGTTGTTTAGTCTCCATGTGTTCTTGTGGCATTAGGGATTATCCTGGTGTTAATATTGAACTTATTGCCTTGGTATGATAAAATTGCCATGAAATATTCAATATCTGTATTTGTGGAGGTTTCTTTCTGTGTCCCAGTATGTGGTCCTTTATGGAGAATGTTCCATGGGGTGCTGAGTTGAAAGGTTAGGTGTATTCTCTGGTATTATGGTGGAATATTCTGTAGATGTCTGTTAGGGCCATTTGGTGTATCATATCATTCAGTTCAGATGTCTCTCTGTTATTATTTGTCCCGTTGATCTATCCAAAGGACTCAGTAGCGAGTATTGAAATCCCCTACTATGATGTACTGGGGTTAGTCTGTGACTTGTGGTCCTGTAGAGTTGTCTTTAAAAAGTTTGGTACACCAGAGAGTTTGGACCATATATATTCATAATTGTGAAATCTTCTTGGTGATTGTTTCCTTTGATAAAAAATGTAATGGCCTTCTTTGTTTCTCTTCTGATTTCTTTTACTTTGAAGGTCTATTTTGCTTGATATTAAAATAGCAACACCTTGCCTGTTGCTTTTTGCCATTTGCTTGGAATATTTTATTTCCATCTCTTTCACTTTAAGGGTTGGTGCCTGTCCTTGAAGATAAGATGTATTTCTGTAGACAGTTTATCGATGGATTCTGTTTCCTAATCCAATCTCCCAGCTCTATGTCTTTTGATTGTGGAATTTAGTCCATTAGTATTTAAAGTTATGACTGATAGGTGTGTTGCTTCCTTTTGCCTTGTTATTCATCTGCGGTTTTGATTAAGGTTTCTACTTCTGCAGGTTTTTTTTTTTTGTTTTGTTGGTTTCTTTTTCTAGGTGTTTGGGGATAGTTGTTCCTTTTTTTCTGTCCTTTGAATTGCTTCAAGTATTCTCTGAAGTTGGTATTTTCCGGACATGTATTCTTTCAACTTTGTTTTGTCATGGAAGGTTTTTCTCTCTCCTTCAATTTATAATCGACATTTTTTCTGGTATAGTAACCTGGGTTGTCATCTATTGTCTTTAACACTTTGGAATGCTTTGCTCCAGGTTCTTCTTTCCTTTCATATTTGCATTGAGAAGTCAGTTGTAATTTCTGATAGGTTTTCCCCCTTATTAGGTCACTTGTTGTTTTTTCTCTTGGGATTTAAGGATTTTGTCTTGTTTTGGGTGTCTAGCATTTTAACTATGCGTTGGTGTGGAGAGTTTCTTTTCTGATCTTGTCTGTTGGATTTCTATGTGCTTCATGTATTTTAGTATAAATGGTTTTTCTTTTTTTTAGTTTGGGGAAATTTTCATCTATTATTCTGTTTGAAGATTTGATCCATTACCATTTTCTTCTTGGGATTCTTCTCCTTTCCTCTATTCCTATTTGATGCGGAGGTTTGATCTTTTTCATAGTGTCCGACAGTTCCTGTTTGTTCCCACTTTTGTGTTATTTTTAAATTTTTCATAAATCTTCTGAGGTTTAGTTTTCCTGTGTTATCTCCATGTGTGATATTTCTTTGTTTCTTGCTTCCTCCATTCTACTTCTGAGGCTTTTTCCTTCCCTTTCCTCTTGATTGGATGAATGTTTGAATTTCCTTTTTCATTCCTCTTCTGATTCTTTAGTATTCTACTTCCTTTTGGAGCTAATCAATCTCTTCCTGTAGCTTTTTTTTTTTTTTTTTTTTTTGGTTTCCTTTTTTTTTCATCATGGGATCTTTCAGTTTCTACTTCCTTCCG
This sequence comes from Rhizomys pruinosus, assembly GCA_009823505.1. NCBI lineage: Eukaryota > Metazoa > Chordata > Mammalia > Rodentia > Spalacidae > Rhizomys > Rhizomys pruinosus. The sequence goes on along the minus strand of VZQC01001088.1, from coordinate 1,161,212 downwards.
GAGCTTGACATTCTTCTCTCTCAGGTCCTTTCTTTTTTTTTTAATTTTTAAAAAAATTTTATTCTATTTCCATATGTGTATGGAATGTATTGTTCTGCATGCCAAGTCTGTGCACCCATGACGTGCAATTGCCCGCAAGAGGTCAGAAGAGGGTGCGGGACTCCCCTGGAACTGGAGTTCTCCTGGAATTGGAGTTTTCAGAGGGTTCTCGGCCGCAATGTGGGTGCTGGGGGATCGAATCCCGGGCCCTCTGCAAGAGCGGTCAGTGCTCTTAACCGCTAGGCCATCTTCTCCAGCCCTCTAGGTCCTTCTTGAGTTCTTCATTCTCTTTTTCTTAGTTCTTTGATTGCTCTTTATAATCTTCTAGTTCCTTAAGTATGTTTACTATTGTGTTTCTCATATCTGTGTCCTGGGCCATCCCCAGGGGGATCCCACGTAGGAATCTCCATAGGGTTGGTAGAAGTTGAAGTGTTTGCGGATTATCCTGGCCCCTTCACGTTTTGTCTTCTTCCTGTGATTCCTGGCAATATGGGCTTCTCCTTGCCTGTATTCTAATGTGAGTTCCAAATGGCCTTTTCACATGTGTTGAAGGCTTGCTTTGCTTGCCTCCTTCAGATTGCTTCGTAATCCCAGTTGGGGGGGGGGGGTTGTGCTCTTTAGCCCATGCCCAGGTACCTGTGCTTCAGCTGGTCTTGGGAGATATCAGGTCTCAAGACTCACACAACCTACCTTTTATACCAGCTGGGAAGCATAACTCTGCCCCCCAGCCACAAGCCAATTAAGCCAAAAAGACAACTGGATTAACTAGATTAAGTCAAAATCAACAATCAGCCTTGCTTTGAAGTTACCAGTCTGCCTACTTTACCTTTCCTGTACCTTCAGCTGGTCTTGGGAGATCTCAGATCTCAAAGGTTTTGTTTTTAAACTATTTCGCTAACCACATATTTATTTTATGGGACTGTTTGTATGTGTAGACTCATGCTTAATTCTAAAGGAACAATTTTTTTTTATGGAGTTCTTTTCGAGATAGGTCTCCCTTTAGGCTTTTTCCCAAAGCTTTTTTTGTCCTGGAATCCGGCCTTCTGTAGACCAGGCTGGCCTTGAACTCACCATAAGATCCACCTGCCTCTGGCCTCCCAAGTGGGAACCAATTATGTTAAAATTTAAAAAATATCTTACTTAATATCAAATTGACTTATAAGTAAGATGTCATATAAGGTAAGATTGTTGTTTTTTTTTTAAAAAAAAAAAAATCTTTTTTTTCTTTTTTTATGTGTATGAATGTACTGTCTGCATGTAGTGTGCACCCGTGTTGCTGCAATGCCACGGAGGTCAGAAGAGTGGTCTCGGATTCCCCTGGAACTGAGTTCTCCCTGAATTTGGAGTTACAGACGGTTCTTAGCCGCCATTGTGGGTTCTGGGGATCAAACCCGGGTCCTCTGCAAGAGCAGTTGGTATGCTCTTAACCGCTAGGATATCTCTCCAGCCCCATAAGGTAAGATTGTTAAAAAACAATATGGTTTTTATTTTGAGAAAAAACCCAATATGGTTTCTATTCCTTAAGAATATGAGTTAATTTTAAGAAATGATTACTTATGCTCCAGGGTGCATTTCTGTGTGCTATTTTAAATATGTTTTATAATAATTGTTACCGCTTGGGCTGGAGAAATGGTGCAGTGGTTAAGAGTACTGAACTGCTTCTTGCAGAGGACCAAGGTCAATTCCCAGCACCCACCATTGGCGGCTGAAAACTGTTCTTTAACTCCAGTTCCATGGGCAATCCAACCACTCTCTTCTGACCTCCAACAGCATTGACGACATGGGTGCACAGACCTACATGTAGGCAGTACACTCAAACACATAAGAAGTAGGGCTGGAGAGATGGCCTAGCGTTTAAGAGCGCCGACCGCTCTGCAGAGGACCGGCGTCGATCCCCAGCAATCCCACATGGCGGCTGCAAACCATTCTGTAACTCCAATTCTAGGAGAACTTCAGTAAATCCAGGGGAATCCGACGCCCGCTTCTAACCTCCGCGGAATTTTTTTTTTTTACACGACATGGGTGCACAAATCCGCATGCAGACAGTATATTCATACACATAGAAAATAAATAAATAAACCTAGCTTTCGTACATGGTCCTGGGGTGGAACCTGGGTCTTCGTGACTGCATGGAAAACACTGATCTACCTTTCTAGCCCCCACAAGTGGTTCTAAGGACCATGTGGGCACTGTATCGTGCTCCCCATGCCTCCTGGGCTCTTTGAGTGTCTGCCGCTGTAGCTACACAAGAAGTTTGCTGGCTTCTGGAAGCTCTTTAATTCGAGCTTTCAACTTCTATTGGCTGTAAAAATTGCCTCAGTTCAATTCTGCTGTATGGCCGGCTACTTAGTGCATGGTGCATGGCCTGATGTGTCAATGTTCCCTCTCTTATTGTCTTTTATTTATTTATTTTTATTTTTTTAAATTTTTATTTACTTTTTGTATGTGTATGATTGTACTGTCTGCATGCAGGGTTGTGCACCCGTGTCGTTGCAATCCACTGAGGTCAGAAGAGGTCTCGGAATCCCCTGGACTGGAGGCTCTCCATGGAATTGGAGTTACAGACGGTTTCTTCAGGCCTCCATGTGGGGTTGCTGGGGATCGAACTCGGGGTCCTCTGCAAGGAGAGTCAGGTGCTCTTAACCACTAGGCTATCTCTCCAGCCCCTCTTATTGGCTTTTAAACAAGCTGCGTTGTGTGTGTGTGTGTGTAAGTGTGCACGCGTGCGTGCATTGCATGTGTGTGTGTGTGTGTGTGGTGTGTGTGTGTGTGTGTGGTTGTGTGTCTGACGTACAAGAGTCAGTTGGCCAACAGAGGCCAGAAAAAGGGCATCAGAACTCCCGGAAATGGGAGTTACAGGGTGGTTGTGAGCTGGCCAGTGTGGGCACTGGGAAACTGCACTCAGCTCCTCCTCCTTCTCCTCCCAGCCCTTTACTGTGTTTTAACATATTGATCCTTTCAGAAAGAATCAATATAGACAGCTTATAGCTAATTACTTTCATATCTACACCGGAGTTCAGTAGTGCCACAATTTTAACATTTTAGTCCTCTCAGCTGCTGTTTCGAGGTTTCTTCAATGCAGTGTTTGTCAAACACAGCAACTCATTTCTTACAGCTCTGGAGACAGAAGTCCAAGGCTAAGGCCTGGCAGATCCACTTCGTGATATGGTTCTGTTCCCTGGATTCATGAGGGACACCTTCTCATTTATTCCTCAATGGGTTGGAAAGAGAAAACAAGGTTCCTGGTCCTTTTATAAAAGCACTGATCTCATCCTGAGCACCTGAGAACCAGTCTCCTAATGATCCATCTGTCTTTTTGCACAGGCCAAATTGGAGAGTTTAAATGGAGATGTGGTAGGAATCCACCCCTGCATCTTTCAAATCCTTTGATGGTGGCACTAATTTCTGTGATCCCTCCAGGGATACGATAATGTTTTTTGTTCACTATTTTCCCTGGTAGAGGCAACAGCAATGTTTTCCATTTGGCCTTTCCAACATAATAGCCCTCACTCCACAGTCAGGGAACCAATGTGGGGATTTCTGCCAATTTCTAATTATATCTATCCCAATTATAAATTCTGGGACTGGGGAAATACCACAGGATGAGTTCTGGGACCCACTAGGCCAACTCTGAGTCAGACTTCAGCCAAAACTCCATTTATCACCTGACCTCCATAGGCCCTACTTTAACCGGAGGGCCAAAGTGCTTTTTAGGGATCTCCTGGGATCAGTGTCAAACTCAGAACCAGTATCAATTAGGCCTTGAAAAGTCTGATATTTCCTTTTCCCCAGTGTACANTGAAAACCACTTTAAGATATCATCTTACTCCAATAAGACTGGCTAGGATCAAGAAAACAAATGATACCAAGTGCTGGAGAGGTTGTGGGGAAAGGGGAACACTCATCCACTGCTGGTGGGAATGTAAACTCGTACAGCCACTATGGAAAGCAGTGTGGAGAACCCTTGGAAGACTTGGAATGAACTTGCCACCCGACCCAGCCATACCACTCCTAGGCATGTACCCTCAAGACTCACCCCACCGCAGAGATACATGCATGGCCATGTTTATTTCAGCTCTCTTCACAATAGCAAGGAGCTGGAACCAACCTCAATGCCCCTCAACTGATGACTGGATAGAGAAAATGTGGTACATCTACTCAATTGAGTTCTATGCAGCAGTAAAGAAAGATGATATCATGAGCTTTGCAGGAAAATGGCTGGAGCTAGAGGACATCAAGCTGAGTGAAGTAACACAGTCCCAGAAAAACAAATGAACAATGGTATCCCTCATTCTGTGGATGCTAGTGCCAATTACCTAGTTGTAAGTATTTCTTGTGCATGTCCCCTTGAGCTTTTGTCCAAGCGGTTGGGAGTGATGCATATTGGAAACAACAACAACAACAACAACAACAGAAAGGACTGCATCAAAGAACTGACTGAAACAGCGAACTTCTGCTCAAAACAGTCAACTTCCACATGGAGAACATTGAGAAAGACTGAGAAAGAGATGAAAAGCATGTTTGGCAGAATGCATCAGCTCTCGTGGGGTACGGGGATAGGGTAGGGGGCACGGGTCTAGATTTTATTTAAAAAATTATATAAATAAATAAAATAAAAAAACAAAACCTTGATGAAAATTCTAATCAGAATAAAACATGATTCTAAATTTAAAAGAGTCAAAATAATATTTAAAACCTTTCATGGTTCACACAGTACTGAGAATCTCTAACTGTAGAGCACATTTTCCTTGTAGATTAAAATATGAACATACTGAAAATAATTTCAATGTTGACACTACTTTGGTCTTACTTTATAGTATTATTTTCATTACAAGAGTTGAACTAAGTGTTCATTAATGATCTGTTAGGTCCTCAAAATTTCATAAATGTATATAGAAGAAATTCTTAAAAGCCAACAGTACTGGGCTGGAGAGACTGCTCTTGCAGAGGACCCAGGTTTGATTCCCAGCACCCACATGGTGGTTAATAACCATCCATAATTCCAGTTTCAGGGGATCTGGCACCCTCTTCTGACCTCCAAAGGCAGTGAATGACATAGGTATACTTACATACATGCAAGCAGTATACCCATATACATAAAAAATTTAAAAAGCTAACAGTACTTACTTTACATACAGACACAAACACATGTGCGTGCACTCGTACATGCCTGCACACACACACACATATGCACGCATGAGAATTTCATCTTACTGCCTGTCCTGTACAGTGCCACATAACTGATGTTAAACCTAAGGGCTTTCACTTGAAGAAAGCATTTTCAGAAATGTCATTTACATTTTAATATGTAAATATTCCTCATGGGTTTCTGACTCAACAAGCGATGGTAAATGGAATTACACATCCCATTTGCAGTCAAAGCTAACTGTAGCCACAAGCTACAGTATGATTGTGATGGTTAATCCTGGGTGTCAACTTGACTGGACCAAGGAACAAATAAGAGAAAAAGGATTTTTGGATTGGACTACCTCAACCCAGATGGCCCACCCCAAATGTGGGTGTTACCTTCTGCCGGCAGGCAGTATTAAAGGCCATGGCAGAGGGAGCTGGTCCCTTTTTTCCTGCAGCTTGCCTCTCTCTCACTGGTGGGGAGTTTGTCTTGCCGCTGTGATCAACCTTTCGGAGCCCAGCGTGTACTGAGTCCCGCAGATCTCCTGGAATCCATTTGGCCTTCAGCACCAGATTGGGACTACTGAGACATCCAGCCTTGCAGACTGAGCAGTTCCCTGGATTCTCAGCCTCTCCAGTGTGGCACGGCTACTGTTGGACTCCTTGAACTCTGTCACATGAGCAAATCAATAAATTGTATATAGCTATATATTCGTCCTGTTGCTTCTGTTTCTTTAGAGAGCCCTGACTAATACAATGATTAAAATAAGCTAATGATTAAAAGTTTTAATTACAGACAATTCCATTAAAGGATGAGGTAAAGATGGGATGACAAGAAGTATTTAGTCTTAGCAAGGCAGTAGAAAATCTATCCATTAGTAAAGACCATTTAAAGATTGGCAATACCAAAAGCATGAGGTGGAGCCTAAGGAGATAGTTTTCTTCCTTTTTTTATGTGTATGAGTGTACTGTCTGCATGTAGGTTGATGCACCCATGTCGTGCAATGCTGCGGAGGTCAGAAGAGGACGTCGGATTCCCCTGGAACTGGAGTTAAAGATGGTTCTTAGCCACCATGTGGGTGCTGGGAATCGAACCCGAGTTCTCTGCAAGAGCAGTCAGTGCTCTTAACCATTGAGCCATCTCTCCAGCCCCAGGAGATAGTTTTCATGAGTATGATTCAACCATAGTTGTCTACAGTCAACTGTCTCCCACAGAGCATTATGAGAGCTGAAAACACAAGCACACAGCACACAGGGTCCAAGGGGCCAACCTGCCAAGCCAATGGGGCTGCAGTGTGGCAGCAGTAGCTCAGGCTCAGGGCAGCCTTTTGCTTCCTATGAGGAAGAAGGGAGGGGAAAGACTGTGGAAGAAAGACACAAAATCACATCATTGCCGGTGCCCAAGAAGACACACTGTAGAAACATAATAAAGCTTAAAGGTAGTTATTCTGATCATGCAGTAACTGTACCAAGCTTTTCCTCCCCAATTCCCAGAGGCAAGAGCCCAGAGTGATCCAGACCATCTCAGGGATCAGCTCCCATAATGCACCCGAGGAGAAGCCATGTGCCGCAGCATCTGACCCAAGTGCCAGACCAAATGCATCTTCAGCCATTAAAACAGAAGCGTGGCCACCTTGGGGCCACCCCCAGGAGCCCAGGGAACTCCCCCAAGCTCAAGAGATCTCCACCGAAGCCAGACCAAGATTCCTGGCTTTAATTGCTCTTGAGAATTTTAGGAATAGCTCGCAAAAGACAGTTTAAAGCAGACTTAAGCATGAGGGTAAAAGGCAGAATTGATCCAGGAGAGAAAACTGCTGGACATCCAAGCCAGCAGCGTCTCCCAGGAAGAAAGCACCCAACTCCACCCCAAAGAACCCACATCCACCCACATGCAGAGTCCTGCTGCAGGGAACAGGACTTAGGACAAGGCCAGAAAAGATGAACCAGGAAGACCTGTCCCAGAATTCATCTCCAGCACTGAAGATTAGTTAACATATTAAGTCAAAGACTTCGAATGTCTTAATGCAACACAAACCAAACTGATCATCAAAACCATAATACTTCCAAAGCAAGGAAACAAAAGAGATACCTTAACACAACCATTGAAAGGAAACCTAAACCCAGCAGCTCAGGTACTGCTTGTATGAACAATTAGCACCTAAAAGTTTTGTGAAACATTTAATAGGTTCAGAGACATTGTTTAACAAATTTAAAGATGTCTAAGGTACCCAAATTTATAAGTCTTTGGATACATTATCAAAATATATTTAAAATTCTGCACATGTGCATTTAATTGGGCATGCCAAAAAAAATAAAGCTAATAGTTTTGTGCACAATAAAAGAATGAAAAGAAAAACTGAAATGGTTAGTTTGTTTTGATGGAAACAACATAAGACAATTATAGATACACATGGCTGAATTGTGTGAGAGCTCAGCACATGAGAAAATGTATAGACACACATGACTGAATTATATGAAAATTATGTGCACCCAAAACACAATAGTCAAGGAGTTGGACTAGGATGGTCTTTTGTAAGCAGGCACTTTATCTTTTAAATCTGGACAGGGGAAGAATACTTCCTCCAGAATCTCAGAGCTATGGGTCAGTTTTGTCTCCTCTTCTTCTAATTATGAGGCTGAGTTTTAGGGGTCAAGTGGTCTCTATCCAGATGGAGGAGGAATTCTTTCCAACATGGCCTGTTATCAAGCCACTTTACTTCACGGAAAGTTTTCAATTTAGAGGGTTTCATCCTAGTGCAATAGTCTCCTGCATAGCGTACTTTAAAGTTGTCCAGCATCATCTGAAGGACAGTCTGGGTCTGACACTTGGACTGGGAAGAACCTTTTTGAAATTTAAGACAGTCGTTCCCTAGTTCTTCCCACTACATTCTTGTTCTACATAGATGGGGCCGGCACCTCAGAATCACATTGAAATTTAATGGTGGTCCCTTTTCTTCCTGCCTGAGGCCAGTACCATCTTGGGATCACATCTAGACTTTGTGTGCGGCCTCCTGCAGGGAATCAGCCCACCAGCTTCTACCTGTCTGTCTCACCCGGGAGGGCCCTTACCAGGTCTGGACCTCCATTCTGTCTCCATCTGCTTCACCTGCTGTGAGCTGCAGTCCAGGGCTCTGCGACTCTCTCCAGTCTTCTGGAAGGAGAGGAAGTTCTTCCAGGTGTGTGCGTTTCTCTGTTCCAGGGGCTGACGGGGCTGCAGGGTCCAGAAGTGACAGCGTCTATTACAGGATCAAGAAGCTGAAGCTTCCAGCTAACGACGTCTGGTGTTACTGCTGTTTTCTTTCTGTACCTGTTTCCCATTGGAAAGCTGAGAAAGCACATTACGTTGGCAGCAGCGCCATCTTCTGTCCAGAGAAACGCCTGCTTCTAAATCCATCTTAAAAAGAAAAAAGATTTTTGACGAAAATGTTTCATGTCTATCTGTATCCCCCCCTTTTTTCTTTAACCAATGAATCTCCAGAAGACAGTTGTATTATAAGTAACTATAGGGTGGAATCAAGGCACAGATTTCATCAAATTCACCCATGTTGTTTTGGGTGACTATATATGATTAACTTGGGAAGCAAACTTAATTTTTATGTTAAATCATCTTAAAGAGAATGCTACAAGGTGATACTGTATAACAGAGAAATTATAGAGAACATTTGTATGTGCGAATCCCAAAGTTATTGCTCTACACATTTTATGTAAAACAAATGTGGACAACCAATTCAAATCTTAAAACTAACTACGGGAAAAGATTTGTGGGTCCCAACAAGACAAAATGTCACCAACTTAATGGCTGAGAAAGAAAAGATACAGCTTTGCATTGAGTAGGATGTACCAGAAAGTGCCAACTGAAAGTTTGACCTGTCTGAACATCGAAAGGAAGAAAAGCCTCAGATTGCTATAAACATCGAACCCCTCCGTGGATCCTACTTGTAACAACTATTTATAATGAGTCCTAATGAAACTTACCTTCTAGGTGCTGCAAGGTTTTGATATGAGAGACTTTCTTGCCTCCCCCCCATAGAAAAGGAGAAATATGATGATGATGAGGTCGCTCTCCAACTGTAAATGGGAGACAACTAAGTTTATAGAGGTAATCTCTTATAAACCGGTAAACGCCTTCTTTAATTGACTAATAGAACATAAGAACTGTGAAAAGGATTATTCTCTGTTCAAACCAAATATAATACTAAAGTCCTTAAGCTAGGAACTTAAGCAAACAGATTAATACAGGATCTCTGACATCAGCAATGATTATTCTACCAGGGAGATGGTGGCCAGGGATCCAGGCCCCACAAAAGGTACAGACTCCTTGCCTCTAAACGGGGATAGACCTGCAGGAAGAGAGGTGATAGGCCCTGCTGCCAAATACCTGACATTAACATGGGAAAGATGAATTGAGACCACACATGCAAGTGTACAGATGGCCTCTGAATACCAGAGATGTTACCAAAGGCCACGCAACCAATAAAGCAATCCGGGTCTCCCTGAAGTCAGCAAGACTCCCCTCAGCACCACACACCTCATCCTGCCGGGAAATACTTGCACAGAGGCCAGGCCCATATGCCCGTATATCCCAGATCTAATTGGCGATTGGCTCGCTCCTTGGAGGAATAAACCAATGGCTGATGCCCACAAGCTTACATCCTCTACAGGGTGGGAGATGTTATAAGCCAACAGTAAGACCTGTCATATTTAACAGGAAAAAATGTAATTCATGATTAACATATCATCAAACATATGTGTCTATACCAAAGAACCACATAACTATTAGTGCTGTTTAAATACCTAGATATCGAATTGCTTGTGGCTTCATTAGTAGGATCGAAAGGTTATTCCTGGACAAACTGTCAGCCCATGAAAGGAACAGCCAGAATTGACAAGAGTCCAAGACAACACTACAGAGAGAGAGGACTGTTTGTGGCTTCTCATCACCTGTGGCACAGTCCTAAGGCTCAGGGAACATCTCGGAAGAGGGGCATGGTAGAGTAGGGCTGTGATTGGGTGAATGGTGGAAACTAAAGCAATGTAGTCTGGACACTCATTTATTCAACTTGAATTGAATATACAACCCCTCACCCCCAGCTGGATGGTGGGGCTGTGGGGATTTGGGCACACAGCCTGCAAATTGGTTTCATATGAAGGATGCGTGTACTCATGGATCATCACTTATAGCTAAAAATGAAAAAAAACTGAAAGAAAGATGCAGGACAGTGTATGGAAAAATGCATGATCGGGATGGGGTGGGGTAGGGGGGAAGGGAAAGGGAAATATGCCTGAAACTGAATTGGAAAATGATGTAGGAATGCCCCAAAGCATTCATACAAAAAAAAAAGAAAAAAGAAGAAAAAAAGCTAGTTTTGGGTTATACAACAGCCCTTCATTCTAGATGCATACATTGAAGAAGTGTCTTTCCAGTGGGCTTTAGGAACCATGTGTCTCTCAAACCAAGATCTTACTTATCATTCACTCCTTGTTATGGAACACCATTACTGTCCAGATCCAGTTGTGACTAATCCCATGACCATTCAGATCCCTCCTGTTGACCTTCCCTCAAAAAAGGAAGGAGGGTCATCCACCCTTTCCCGCAACTCCCTCCTGTACCTTTCTGGCACCTGTATGTAAATCTTACCCAGTTGCATGTAGGTTCTGGGATCGAAAGCAGGCATCAGGCTGGTTCAGCAAACTCTTTTACCAGCTGAGAGGTCTACCTTTGAGGGGAATGCTTTTGTTGTTTCCCCATTTAGGATGATATTGGCTGTGGGTTTCCTGTATGTATGGCTTTGATTACATTGAGGAAGGATCCCTCCATCCAATTCCCTCAGGACTTTAAGCTGAGGGATGCTGGATTTTGTCAAAGGCGTTTTTCCCGCATCAATTGAGAATGTTGTATGGTTTTTTGTCTTGCAGTCCATTTATAGTTTGATGATATTTTTAATTATTTTCATAATTGAAAACATCCCTGCATTTCTGGAATGAAATCTAACTTGTCATGATGGATGAGATCTTGATGTGGGTCTGTATGCGATTTGCAGTATTTTATTAGAATTTTTGCATCCTGTGTTCATTAAGGAAGGGTCCTATAGGTCTCCTTTTGGTTGTATCTTGGCTGGTTTTGGTAATAGAGTGATGGCTGGCTTCATAGAAGATTCTGGGAGAACGCCCTCTGTTTTGTATCCTTCTAAACAACGTGAGTAGTAATGGTTGTAAGTCTTTTTGAATATTTTAGAGAATGCTGCTGTGAAACCATCTGGGCCTGAAGTTTTTTTTTGTTTTTTTTTTTTTGGTTGGGAGGGTTCCGTTCAACTTGTTATCCATTTGGATTTTTTAGTCTCTGATTCTAATCCTACGGTTTGTTGTTATTAGTTTCTTTTCCTAGTGCTTGGGGATAGTTTGCTCCGTCTCTTCTTCCTTTGAATTGCTTCAAGTATTTTTCTGAGAGTTGGTTTTCTGGACATGTAATTCTTCATCTTTTTTATGTCGTGGAAGATTTTTCTCGCTCCTTCAACTATAATCAAAATTTTGCTGGGTATAGGTAGTCTGGGTGGCATCCATAGTCCTTTTAACACTGGAATGCTTTGCTAGCATGTTCTTCTTGCTTTCATGGTTTGCGCCAAGAAGTCATAGTTGTAATTCTGATGGTTCCCATTTGTTGGGACTGGTTTTTCCTTTTGTAGCTTTCCAGAATGTTGTCCTTGTTTTGGCCGTCTGCTTTTATCTATGATATGGTGTGGGGAGTTTCTTTTCTGATCTTGTCTATTTGGAGTCCTATGTGCTTCTTGTATTCATATGGGTTTGTCTATTTTTAGTTTGGGGAAATTTTCATCTATTATTTTGTTGAAGATCTGATCAATGCTATTCTCTTGAGATTCTTCTCCTTCCTCTATTCCTATGATGCAGGGGTTTGATCTTTTCATAGTGTCCCATATTTTCTGTTTGTTCCACTTTTGTGTATTTTTAAATTTTTCATAATCTTTATTTGAGCTTTTTAGTTGCTCTGTGTTATCTTCCAGGTCTGGTATTCTTTGTTCTGCTTCTTCCATTCTATTTCTGAGGCTTTTTTCCTTTCCTTTCTTCTTGATTGGATGAATCTTCTATTTCCTTTTTCATTTCATCCTGTTATTTCTTTAGTATTTCCATTTCCTTTTTGAGCTTCTCAATCTCTTCTTGGTGGTCCTTACTTCACTGGTTGGCTTCCTTTTTCAGTGTTTCTACTGCCTTCTGGAGTTTTTTATTTTCTCCTTCTATTTCTTTCTGGAGTTTGTCATTCTCTTCCTTTAGTTCTTTCTGAAGTTTGTCATTGTATCCCTCTAAGTCCTTTTTGAGTTTTTCATTCTCTCTCCTTAGTTCTCTGACTTCTTTATTTTCTTTAATTTCTCTGCATAGGTCTGCATTTATTCCTCTAAGATCTGTTTCTTGGGTCACCTTCAGGGGAATCCCACTGTAGCTATCTCCTACAGGGTTGGTAGACCTTGGTGCAGAGTTATCCTGCACCTTTCCCATATTATCCTTTCCCCGTGTCCCTGGCATGAGGGTTCCCCCCCGCTTTTTTTTTTTTTTTTGCCTGTATTCCAATGCCAATCACAAATGTCTTTTCACTACATTAAAGGTTCCTTTTTCTTGCCTCCTTCTGATGCTTTTTTTTCCCTCCTCCTTGTTTATGGAGTGTTGACTAGTCTAGGTTTCAGGCTTTCAATTTTGTTTATATATTGGATATTGGAAGTCTAAGTCACTCTTCCCTTCCTGTTCTGAAGGTTTTCCAAAAAAAAAATTCACTTGGATACTCTCTCATCAATTCCAGTTGGCTGGGGCGGGTGTATGTGCCTGACTTAGCCTGTGCCCCGGTACCTGTCTGGAGCAAGCGCCAGGCTCTTACCTGTGCTTCAGGTGGTCTTAGCAAGCAAGGCCCCAACCTCAGCACCCTGCACACAGATTCACTATGGCGCCAGGCCAGGTGCCGGCTGTGAGAACCTAGCCTTCTCTTTAAAAAATACTTTTATTTTCTTTTATTTCTTAGGGAGGGATTATGTATTTTGGCTCATGGTTTCCATCCACAGCCCTTGGTTTTGTTGCTTCTAGTTCTGTGGTAAGGCAGAACATAAGACAAGAGGGATACATGATAGAGGCACTTAGTAGAGAGAGCTATTATTTTATTTTATGTGTATGAATGTATTGACCGCATGTATGTAAGTGTACCCATGTCATGAAATCCCCTTGGAGGACATAAATGGGGGTCCCCTGGAACTGGAGTTACAGATGGTTATCAGCCACCATGTGGATGCCGGGAATCAAACCTAGGTCATCTGCAAGACCAGCCAGTGCTCTTAACCACCGAGTCATTTCTTCAGCACCAAGTTCCAGGCTTCTAAGACACTCCCTCAGTGACCCGCTTCTTTCAGTCTAATTCAACCAGGTTTCTACCACCTCCCAATAACACCATCAGCCTGTGAATCCATTAGATTCATTCACTGATCAGATCTGAGCCTTAACAACCAAGCACCTCTCAGCCACTGGATCCAGCAGCTGGAAACCAAGGCCCACAGTTAGACTGTGATAACTGATCAGTATATTTATGTGATCAAGTCATGCATGTGCCTGTCCAAGCTGTCTCTGTGTTAACTGTTTCATGTGTGTTAACTATTTTATGTATAAGTCTGACATGTGTCTGTCAAAAAGTGGCCACTTCTAGATTTTGTGCACAAAACCTATTATATTCAAAGGCCAAAATGAACTCAGGTTCCTTAACTTCTCTGTTAGACTAAATTCAATCTCCAAATTATATAGGGTGTTTCTTCCAAATTGACTGTTTTAAGGTATTTTTACTGTATGTGTTGCTGCCCCGGCTTACATTAAGGCCAACGCAGGTTCCCCCCAACACTGTATGTCATATTGCAGCCTTCCTCTCTCATTCTAGGTTCCTGAATACCATTCTCCTGTACCCAACTTCATGCTTTTGATATTGTCAATTGCTGAATTATTTTTGTTTTGCACTGCCTCAGTAGGACTGAATGTCTCCTCTATCCCCATCCTTTACCTTCTTCCTTGATGAAACTGTATGTAATTCTGTTTTATAAAATGTATGGTAACAGCATGATAGAGAAACTGCATTGGCCAGTTTGGCTATCTCAGCCTTGAGAATGCAAAGAAATAGTTGGGGCTGCATGCTATAAATGGCATCTACAATGTAAGGAGTTTTGTCTGAATGAAAGCATTTCCATGTATGTGCCTCTCCTCAGTACAACCTTTATAAATCTTCTCAGTACAACATTTATAAACTTCCATCACGAAAATTAATTATTAGATCCTTATTCCACAGCTGGAGATTCTCAGTGATGTGTGACCCTCAAACAGAAAGATTAGGTTTTACTTCCGGGGATCACATGGGACAGTCCAAGTGAAACCAATTTTGGTGAGCTTTATCTAAGTCTATTTCATGTCTGCTGAAGACCTGTGAAAATACCTCCTGTGCCCTTTTTTTCCCTTCTACAATTCGGAATTTATTAAGGACAACAATACTTAAAGCTTGCCTTGACCCTGCCTCCCCAACAGTGGCCACAGTCTTGGCTTCTCACTTTATCTCTCAGTCTGGAAACTTTTCCAGATATCAGGAAAAAAAATTTTTTTAAAGGCTGAGGATGTTCCCCAGACTCCTGTGCAGGATTTGATGAAAATGGCTTTTAAGGTATTTAATGGACAAGAGGAGTCCTCCCAACAGGCTCTGCTACAACAAAAGCCTACGCTCCGTGCCCAAGCCCCGGTAGCTGCCCTGAAGCCAACCGCATTCCCGAAGTGGGACACATGGGGCTCTGTTAAGCCCCATCCGAAGGGGCCGGCCTAAGTCTGTTCCACCAGAAGTCTGCTTCAAGTGTGGCAGAGGAGGTCACTGTAGGGCCCCACTGTTGAGGCAGATGGCCTTTTCTCATTAACCATAACCTACCAGCTTTGGCCTCCCTGCTGGCAGACCACCTACCCTACCTGTCTCTCTTACACATGTTCTTCCACTCCCATGTGGACAAATGCCTCCCTGCTCCTACCTCAGAGGAGTCCACAACCACTGACCTGCCCTCTCTCACACCAGAGGGCAGCGTTCTCCTCAAAACTTTATCTCCTAAGTCTTTTGAGCCCAGGTGGACTGGACCCCACATCATCATCCTTACTACACTGTCAGCAGCCAAACTACTAAGCCAGCCACACTGATACCATTTGTCCAGACTCAAGAGAGCCCCAACCCACGATGGATGGTCCGTCAAACGGCTGGGACTCACTATTCTCAGGTTTTCCTGAGACCCTCAAGGACAGGTCTGAATGCTCAGGTATGGCACCCTTCACCCTCTGTACCTTCACCCTTCCTCTGCTGCCCCTGCTGCCACAGGTACCAGACTCTGTGACACCCCTGCCCAGTTGGCCTTTGTCTTGTTATTATCTCAGTCTTCACCTGACCAGGTGATGCTGTGCCATATTCAACATACTGCCAGCATGTCTGTGCTCTGGATACCTGGATGGATGAAGCTGGAGAGCCCACGTTTAGACCCTGTCCTCTGACCAAGACCATCTAACAGCAAGAGGAGCCCCTCCAACCTCAATCAGGAGACTCCTTCTGATCTTAGCACCGGGTCTCCTTTGCTTCTTGCAGGAACACATCCAGGAGGTCTCCAGAGTGGTCTTTACATCCCTACATCCCCGTGCCCACAGCCCTGCCTACTCCTGACTCCCCTTCCCTTCAATGCCCCAGCTCAGCAGGAAGAAGCCTGAGCAGAGTCGTTGCCCCCCATGTACCCTAAGAGTCTGGGATGTTAGGTTGGGAGGGGGCGAAAAGCCAAGATGGCATAAACTGAAAGTACCCTCCTTTTTTTTCCGGTCAGGCCAGATTCCCAGATTCCCATGAGACCTCTGGACCTGAGACCCACCTCCAGATCTGAGCCTCTGACCTGGCTTAATTGGCCAGATTCCAACATGTCACCATCTCCACTGCCCCCTATGAAAGGCTCTCCCTGCCTCCCGGATGTGCACTTTCTCATGGTCCTGGAGGGCCATGGATTCACCTGAGAGAGAGCATGCATTTCCTGGAATAAAAGCCAGCCTTTTTAAAAATTCAGACTGATTTGGCCTTTATCTCTGTGTTGGATACTTCTTAACAGTGAGCATGAGGGGAAAGGGAGAGTTCTTTATGCCCGAGACTCAGTGCTGAGCCGGGGATTAGGTTACCTGGCTGGCTGGCTTTATTGGCTCCAAGCAGCCTCTAAGCCCTGTTCTGTCCTGGGATTAAGTCTGTATGAGCAAAATAAAAAAAAAATACTCAGACCACTTATTCATTTTTTTTTCCCTTTTTTGTAAAGCCATTTTAAAAGATCAGGGTAAAATTTACACAGAAGGAAATGCACAGCTCTCGAGGGTTCAAGGCATTCTGACAAATATGAGAATGTAATTAACACCTGATCAAGTCAAAATACTCCCCTGCTGCAGAAACTCCCTGCCCGCTAGTTCTAAACCATCCCATTCCTTCCCCCAGGGCCATTTCACTTCTATCTGATCTCCATCTCACAGGTTCCCTTTGCCAATGCTTGAATGTCATGCAAATTGAATCCCTGGGTTGTAAACATTGTTATTCTTGGAGATTTATCCACAGTGTTGCAAAATTCATGTAATTCTGACAATACATGGCAATTCATGTAATCAGCGCTTCCACCGATGAACATTGGGTTTGTCACATAGTTTTGGCTGTAATGACTAATGTTGGAAAAGCAGTTTCCTACCAGACTTGTGGTCTATGTCTGTGTTTCTGTCTGTCAAATACCTGCGAGTGTATTTGCCACATTTTAAGACAGGTGTAGTGTGTCTTTTTAGGAAACAATTTTACAAGAGTTCTAGTTGGAAATCCTTAACCTTATCACTTGGTGATTTTTAAATATTATTTGAAATTTATTTATTTAGTGTGTGTGTGTGTGTGTGTGTGTGTATGTGTGTGTGTGTGTGTGTGTGTACTCTGGTTGTCAGGCTGGGTGGCATCTTGATGGTCTGCATTTGGTGTTTTGAGTTTTTTTAAAAATTAGCCATGCTTAGGAGCAAAAAAGTTGTCTCTTTGTGGAGCTATTTTGCATTTCTCTCAAATTTTATGCCTCTCTCCCTCTCTCTCTCTCTCTCTCTCTCACACACAGAGAGAGAGAGAGAGAGAGAGAGAGAGAGAGAGAGAGAGAGAGAGAATAATGATATAATGATATTCATAAGCATGTTCTTTGATGACGGTAATAGATATTTGTTAGCATTCTTAGTGGATTTAAAATGGAATCATCACTGCACACCTTTAATCCCAGCACTTGGGAGGCAGAGGCAGGTGGATCTCTGTGAATTTAAGGCCAGCCTGGTCTACATAGTGAGCTCCAGGCCAGCTGGGACTAAAGGGGGACTGTCATTGTTCAATGTCTTTGTGTCACTCGTGACTGCATTCCACATGCTGTCCTTCCCTTCTTGGCTCAGCTCCAGGACTTGTCTTCTGCCTGTAGGCCGACAGTCTCTAGGTTTTGCTCCCGAAAGAAAGGTGGGGGGGGAACCACGGGAGATCACCCATGGAAATGAATGGACTCACACATGTGAAGAGCGGGGGAGAATAGGAACTCCATTTATTTTCTGTCAGTGAGATCTATATATTGAAGGCTACTGTGCTCTGGGCAAGGAAGTGGGGGGCAGGCAGAAGGGAGGGGTGAGCTAACTTGGTTCTAATGGGAGGACTACAGAGCTCTGGTTTGTGCAACAGGTAACTAGAGGTGTGACATTTTGCTCAATGACTCAAGGGAAGGGGCCTGGAACTTTGCAGAGATAGGGTGAAGCAAGAATCATTGTAATATCCCAAATCTTCCTGCTACAGATAACTCTGAAAGCCCACAGAGATATCAGATAACTGGAGATCTTCCAGGACAGGTCTTATAAGTTCTTGCTTCAAGCCACACACAAAGTTTCATTCCCACAGGGGATCCTGTCTCAAAAAGACAAAAAAAAGTAAAATGGAATCAAGGGGCTGGGGAGATGGCTCAGGGGTTGAGTGCTGGCTGCTCTTGCAGAGGACCCAGGTTCGATTCCTAGCACCCACACCATCTGTAACTCCAGTTCCAGGGAAATCTGATGCCCTCTTCTGACCTTGGGGATTACATGACATGGATACACTTACATACATGTAGGCAATACACATAAAAATAAAAAACTATTTTTATATACTTAAAAACTATTAAGATGGAATAATTTATGTATTTCATCAATGGAAAATGGAATGAGTAAAATACGGGTTATGTTTTTCATTGATAAAGTCAGTTAACCTTAAAGCCATATCTGAGTTACTATGAGTCAAGCTATTTGAAGGTGGGGTTTGTGTCCTGCCCATCACCTGAGTGGCAAAATTTATGCCACTGGTTTGGCTAATCTTGGGATTGGTGAGGAGTCAGCAATGTGCATGCTGAGATGGGGCACTCTTTGTCTATTCTGTGTTCCACAGTGGGTACTGTCAGAATACAGAGCCACACATGGGAAGCCTATTTCTGAGTTTGCTCGAAAGGGCCAGCCCGTGCACTGGGTTATAAGGCTATAGCACTCGCTTTCAGCTATGGCCTGTGAGCCTGGTGCCTCTCACCCAAACCCTTGCTTCTTAGTTTTTCTACCTTTTCCTCCCTCCCCCCCTTTCCCTCTTCAGGTACTGGAGTCTGAACGTAGGGCCTCTTACCTGCTAGAAAAGTACCTTCCCACCCAGCTGCGTTTCCAGCCCTCTTTCTACGTCTGAGAAAGGGTCTAACTGAAGAGTGGCCTTGATCCACTCTACACCCCTTTTGCTCCTAAGCACAACTAATACTTTGAAAGATTTAAAACACCAAATGAAGGACATCAAAATGGCTCAGTGGATAAAGATGCTTCCTGCAAAGCCTGATGACCTGAGTTCAATCCACCATAGCCGAAGGACAGAACCGACTCCTGAAAGTTCGGGACACTGGTAACCACACACATAAATAAATGAATAAATAAATAGGCAGGCTTTGAACTTGCTCCGGACTCCTGGTACTTGTAATAACTATGTACCATCCGACTTCATTACTTGTGGTATTTGTGTGTGCATGTGTGTGAAAGCATGTGCCTGGGGGTGTGTGTGTGCCTGTGTGCATGTGTGTGTGTAGGCTAAGGGTTGATGTCCTGTGATATCCCTCTATTACTCTCCACCTTGTTTTTTGAGACAGGGTTTCTCAGTGAACCTGGAACTCACCTCTGTTAGACTGATTAGTCAGCGAGCCCCAGGGATCCCATCTCCCTCAACTTTTTATAAATCTAATTTAAAAAAACAATTTATTAGCCGGGCGTGGTGGCACATGCCATTAATCCTAGCACTTGGGAGGCAGAGGCAGGCGGATCTTTGTGAGTTCAAGGCCAGCCTGGTTTACAGAGTGAGTTCCAGGACAGCTGGGACTACAGGGAGACCCTGTCTCAAAAAGACAAAAAAAATTTTTTTATTTATTATTTTTATTTTATGTGTGAGTGTATTGCCTGCATCTGTGTAAGTGCACCCATATTGTGCAATGCCTCTGGACTCAGAAGGATTCCCTTGGAACTGGAGTTACAGATGGCTGTTAGCCACCATGTGGGTGTTGGGAATTGAACCCGGGTCCTTTGCAAGAGCAGATGGTGCTCTTAACCACTGAGCCATCTCTCCAAGTCCTCCACATTAAAAAAAAAGTTTTTATTGAGACTTTCATACAGTGTATTTTGATCATATTCAGATACCTTCGCCCACCTCCCCCTTACTACTCTCTTCCCCAACTTCATGTCCTCTATAATTTTTTTTTTTTAAGGCTTATTGAGGGGCTGGAGAGACTCGGTGGTTAAGAGCAATGGCTGCTGGTTCCCAGCACCTACGTTGTGCTAACCGTCTGTAACTTCAGTTGCAGGGGACCTGAGTCATTTTGCTTTTCGTGGGCATTGGACGATACCAGTGCAGTTACATGCATGCAGACACAGCACTAAGACACATAAAATCTTTTGAAAAGGTCTATTGAAGCCTGGCGTGGTGGGCGCATGCCTTTATTCCCAGCACTCTGAAGGTAGAGGCAGGGGATCTCTGAGTTTAAGCCCAGCCTCATCTACTTGTGAGTTCCAGGCCATCTGGGGCTACAAGAAGACCCTGTCTCAAAAGAAAAAAAAAAGTCCATTGAATCTAATTTGTGTTTCTCAATGCTCTTGGGTGTGGATCCATTCCCTGGAACATGGGCTCCAAACTCCATTCTCATACTTGCACAGTAAGCACTTTCCCAGTGCGCCATGTCCCTAGCACGTGTCTTGCTTTCAGTGCATGTGTCTAGAATCCATTTCGCATTATGGCAGTGTCTCAGTGGTTGGAGCCCACGGTTTGCTTTTTTTTTTAACCTTTATTTTTTTTTAATTTTATTTATTTTTGTATGTGTATGAATGTACAGTCTGCATGTAGGTTTGTGCACCCGTGTCGTGCAATGCCACGGCGGTCAGAAGAGGGTGTCGGATTCCCCTGGAACTGGAGTTAAAGACAGTTCTCAGCCGCCGTGTGGGTGTTGGGGATCGAACCCGGGTGATCTGCAAGAGCAGTTGGAGCTCTTAACCGCTAGGTCATCTCTCCAGCCCCCGGTTTGCTTTTTTGAAACAGCCACCTGGGTGACTGTGATGGATGACCTATAGGAACCTCTGGTTTAGTGGCTGAATAGGGTCCAGGGCTGTTTCTAATCATGAATCTACGGTACTGGTGCATATACTTCAATCAACATACCCGCGGCCTCATTTTGGTTAAAAAATACAGAAGATACAAGAGTGGCAGGAAGCAAAAGGCAGAGCCTAGATTCTTGCACGGGTGGAAGGAGCCTCAAGGCGACCAAAGCCCTGCGGAGAGGCCAAATAGGGTGGAAGGGGTGGGAACCACTCGTTGCGCACGCTCACTCGCGCGTAGCCAGCCGGCGCACGCGCACACACTCTCGTAGCTGGGCCCTTGGATGCCAATGGAGCAAGTATTGGCTGACGCGCTGCTGGCCCAGAGCGAGGACCCGCGGGCGCTGCTGGCGGCGCTGTGCGGCGGGGAGGCGAGCGCGGATCGCGTGGAGACGCTGCGCCTGGTACTGCGGCGGCTGGAGGAGCGCGGCGCGGGCACGGGCTCGCTGGCCCAGGTGGTGCGCGAGGTGGCGGCCGAGCATCTGGTGCCGCTGCTGCGCGCGCCCGCCGCCCAAGGGCCTCCGGGGTCGCGCGCCCGCGTGGTGCGGGCGGCGAGCGCGGCGCTGCGCTCCTGCGCGCACCTGGCGGGACCGGGGTTAGCGGCCGCGCTGGCCGAGGACGCGCTGCGGGAGCTGCCTAGTGCGCCTGCGGTGGAGGTGCTGGCTGCCGTGGGGCCCAGTCTGCGCGCGCTCGAGGACGCGCCGCTGCTGCGGGGCCTGGCGCGCGCGGCCGTGGAGCTGGTGCTGGCCGGGGACGCGCCGCCGCCCGTGGCCGCGCGTCTGCTGCCTTCGTTGGCGCAGTGCGAGGAGCCGGCGCTTCTGGCCGCGTGGGACGCTCTAGGCGCCCCGGGGGCACCGGGTCGCGTGGGGCCCGAGGTGCAGGTGCTGAGCGCGCTGGAAGACAAGCTGCTGCCCCAACCGGGCGTGCGCCACACGGGACCCGACGCGCGACTCTGCAGTCGCTTCTGGAGGACGGTACAGGCGGGGCTGGGCCACTCCCCTGACGTTCTGACGCGCAAGCGCGCGCGCCACCTGCTACGCAGGGCCGTGGAGGTGTGTGCTGAGCTGGCTGCGGACTGCAGCTGCGGTGTCCAGGATGGAACCGGTACTTCCTTGTCTTTTTGCTTCAGCCCCAACTCGCTTCCGAAAACCAGTTCCTCGGGGGGACGACCTGTCATCCATACAGGGTTTGACTGTTCCACGTGGCACCCCCAAACCCATCATCATCCCTGGGGAAATAACCTGAGCACCATGGCAATGGTGGACCCAGAGCAGGGTGTGGTACTGCACCTGCACAAGCAGGATTCAGAACTACGACCCAAACTGCTCTATGCCCTAGTAGATACTAGAAAAAGGAAGTGTTGACATCCATCACACGAGAAAAAAGAAAATAAAGGGGAAGGATGTAATCTAGGTAAATCCTTGAGGCTTGGGGACAGGTCTGAGCACAATTCATTTTACATATCCTTTGGGAATTCTATGAGCAGGATTTGTTAAACATATACCTTAGGCAACCTTTTCTGTGTGTGTGTGTGTGTGTGTGTGTGTGTGTGTGTGTGTCTCGGCCTGAGGCGTGCTCACTCCACATCTTATTCTTTGAGACTTAGAATCCAGAGTATATCTGGATGGGCTGGGCAGGGATCCCTACCCCATCTCCACCCTCCCCAGCTGGTATTATAAGCACGCACCTCTATGTCACGCCTTTTATGGGTGCCCCTGTATATCTGTCATGTTTTTAAGTTTAACATTTCCATTTGAGCCTATTACATATATTTATTTTTGTGTGTGTGTATGTGCAGGTATGTGAAAAGAATCAGGAAACTTTTCCAATTTCCAAAATAACCTGTTCATCTGCTCCTGTGAACCGTTGATCTTTTGTCTTGTGTTCTTCGATGTAGTCCCATGTCTGATAACTGGACCTTTAGGTTGGCTTTGGTTCCTGTTTATCTTGGGATCATAGTCAGTCTTCTGTTTCTAACAAGAGTAGAGACTTGATAAATATTCCTGCCCAGAGATAGACGCCCTTCATCATATGTTGGAGTCTCAGTGTGTGGCTTTTAGTTGAGTGACCTGGTTTGTGGCTGAGCTGCTTCGGGTTTGAGCTGGCTTTGAGTTTGTTGTTGCTGTACTTCAGGGCAGTCTGGTGTTCAGCTCTAGGGAGTTCTTAGTGGGAAGTCACAAGAACCTGAGGATATTTCTCAGGCCTTGGATGCTGGACTTACTGGGGGTCTGCTGAGCTTGGACAGCTGGTGCTTGTTGCTTGGTGTTGAGTTTGGGCAGCCTGGCTTCTCCCACTGCATCCGGCCCCACACTCTGCTGTGCTTGCCGGCTGTACTCTTTGTTTCTGAGAACGAACCTGAGCACAGGCATCCCAGCACACTATGCTTTTGCCTAACGGTTTCAAAGTGCAGCCTCAAGGGAGAAGGGTTTCTGTTCATTTACAGAAGCAGCCAACCTTTGGCATCAGAAGTTCCTGGGACAGAAAGAGGTGAGTTTTGCTCACCAGCCAGTGCTCTGTAGGGAGTAGACATACATACACTCAAACCAAGGCAGCTCTGTAGCCTTTGCCTCCAGAGACTTAGTCCCCTGTGGGTGCTGGGACCTGAACCCCGGATCCTCTGAGAGAAAAACCAGTGTTAACTGCAGAGCCATCTCCCTAGCCCCTTGTTTTTAAATTTTCATTATTTTAGTAAGTGTTGTGTTTTGGGGCTGTTTGGAGGCACCTCTTCCTCCATGCTCAGCCAGATGTGGGGAGCAGCTTGCTTACTTCCTTTTGAAGAGACTTCCTACAGTGGGGGATTCTGCTTTCTGATGGATCCCTGAATGTTTAGGATATTGTGGGTTATCCATCCTTTCCTCTGTGAGGCAGAACCATTCTCTGGTGCTTTCTGCTTTCTATTCAGAAGCTGAGGCTCTGTGTGTCTAAACACCTTATTTTGTCTTTACAACTTGATTCGTGCTTCCCTTGGGCCTGAATTCTAGCTGGAAGACATTTCCATCCCAAATTTTAAAGCATCATCTGTAGGTCTTTCCTTCTAGGGGCTCAAGTGCCCCTTGTTGCTGTTGA
This sequence comes from Rhizomys pruinosus, assembly GCA_009823505.1. Lineage (NCBI taxonomy): Eukaryota > Metazoa > Chordata > Mammalia > Rodentia > Spalacidae > Rhizomys > Rhizomys pruinosus. The sequence continues at coordinate 1,137,269 of VZQC01001088.1, read as the reverse complement.
GATGATTCTGGATCCTGCTTTGGGTGGTCTGCGCCATCTCTGCAGGTTCCTGGGGTCTGGGACCCCTGACAGTGTGCTGGGCATTGGTGTACCTCTGCTGTCTGGAAATCAGTCCTTTGTTCCTGGGAAGTTCCCTGAGTTACTGTGCTGATTTCTTCCTACCCCGTCTCTTTCCTGTTCTCTTCTTGATTTGGAAACTTCTGGACTTACCTGCAAAGCATCTTACTGCTCCAGTGGATTTTTCTGGAATTCTGTCATTTCCTCTACTCCCTGGGTAGTTTGTTTGATTCCAGCCTTTACTCTGAGTTTTTTGTTTTCACCACCAAATTATTTTCAGGCTTTTGTTTTTGTTTTTGATTTTGTCTTTTTGAGACGGGGTCTCTGTAGCCCCAGCTGACCTGGAACTTACTATGTAGACCAGGCTGGCCTTGAACTTACAGAGATCTGCCTGCCTCTGCCTCCCAAGTGCTGGGATTAAAGGCATGTGCCACCATGCCTGGCCAGAGTTTTCTATTCTTAAAATACCCCCTTTAATTTTAATTTTAACCTGTTCTAATCTCAGCGAACAGAACCCTGCGTGGCTTAGCCCAGCCCAGCTTTTCACCTCCACTCGTAAACTTACTGAGTCTTCTGATTTGGGGGAATTGGCAAGGTAAATCAGATTGCTTCTTGGTTTTCCCTGGGTCAACTAAAAAATCCTCAAGTCAGCTTGTTTTCCTCAGATTTTTGAGTTCTGGATTTTACTGTATTTCTGTGCTTTTGCCCCCCTCTTCATGTTGTTGGGATTCTGCCTTTGAAAAGTCCTTTAGTGTTGGAGTTTTGGGAAGAGAAAGTAGAGATTTTGCAAACATGCTACTCTTCCCTAGAAGTCCATAACAACAATTATAGTTAAGAAAAACAAAACAAACCCCCCTTCGAAAAGAAAACAAAAACAACCAAGGCCAGGCACGGTGGTTCTGGCCTATAATCCTGGTATTCAGTAGACAGGTAGTAGGATCAGGAGTTAAAGGTCACCTTCAGCTGTACAGCAAGTTTCAGGTCACCCTGGGCTACAAAGAGATCCTGTCTCAAAAACTAAAAGCCAGGCAGGCAAGGGGCACATGCCTTTGATCCTAGCATTCAGGAGGCAAAGGCAGGTAGATCTCTGTGAGTTTGTGGCCAGCCTGGTCTGCATAGGGAGTTCCAGGTCATCCAGGGCCACATACGAGACCTTGTCTTGAATAGGAAAGAAAAGAAACTCAAAAAGCCAAACAAGCCACCCAAACCAGGCAGCCAGTTAACCCACCAGCTAAGCAAGCAACTTGCTGAAAACCCAAAGCAAGATGGAGTTTCCTTTTGTGTGGCCCGTGCCGGTTTTGTGCCTGCCTCCACGGTTAGAGAATACATGGGCATTATTTTCAGAACTGTTGTCATGAAGGAAATAATAAAACAGCTAAAGGAAGGACTGATTTTTCTCTTTTAAAAATTCTGATAGGTCCAAGCCTCTTCTGGTGGTCTGAGAAGAAAAAAGAGGAGCTTCTAAAGTTTTGGGAAAATTATATCTTAATTATGGAAACCCTGGAGGGAAATCAGGTGCGTGTTTTTCTATTTTTAACAATCAAGCAGCTAATATGACTTTCCTTTTATAGACATTAATGGAAAACAGCACAAAAAGGTCTTCTAATGTAGCTGATAGAATCCTTTGTTTTCTAGTATCAGTGTAATTTAAAATAGAATGTAAATTGTTTCAGGGAATTAATACTTCCAGTGGATTCAAAGGATCATTCAAAAAATTTAATGATTTTTTTCCATTGAAAGGGTCACTATCTGCAACAGTCCTAGTATATATGGTTCCCAGTCTATAAAGTTCTCTCTCTTTAAGGATCCTAGTGTGTAAGGGTCCCAATGTGTATGAATCCCAGTCTGTGATGTTTTCCCTCTGTAAGGGTCCCAGTGTGTAAGGCTTCCAGTATGTATAGTTCCCTGCCTGTGAGAGTCTTACATCTGCAGGGATACCAGTGTGTAAGGTTCCTCACCCGAGGCTCTTGTCTTTAAGGGTCCCTGTGTGTATATATAGTTCCTTGTCTGTAAGCTGCAGACCAGTGAGGGGCTGCCTCTGTGGAGTCAGTGTGAGGTGTCAGTCAGTCCACAGGGGTACCGCCTACTGCTGTGGGTTGAAGGGGCATTGCTCTGTGCTAGGCACACAGAGAATAGTAGGGTGGGAAGTAGAAAGCCTTTCTAAATTCAGATACACTTCTAGGGTTGGTCAGTTGAATTTGTGTTAGAATACTCCCTGTGTATATGTGCTTGTCACTGTAATGGGGCTCTTTAGTTGTGTCCCCCATTTTTGCCTTACTCAGTTTTATATACCCAAATCACTGTACTGTTCAGACCTGGAAGAAGCAGGCTCCTGATGCCAGTTTTTGACTTGGCGAAAAGAGAAGGACCAGTTATATAAATCGATGAACCTGAGGTATTAAAGGTGCACTCTCATTTCATGTGATTTTTTTGCTCTTATTTTTAGATACATGTTATAAAACCAGTCTTACCAAAGCTAAACAGTCTGTTTGACTATGCGGTGTCAGAGGAAAATGGTAAATGATTGTTTTGTTTTTGTTTTGTTTTAATAACATTAATAGTGCCCCCTTATTTCATAACTAATCCTTATTCATTGCAGAGAATTTGGACAATTCTTACACTGTAAAGAGGAAATAGGATCATCTTGTCCTGTGGCCACTAGCAGGTGGTATTGGCTTTCGGGGTGGTGGTTCTGCCCTATCTGAGGACACTGTTCACATGTTTATCACGCCTTTGCTGGGTGTCCATACCAGGCCATCTGCCCTTCTCCTAAAACAGTCTTTAGAACATAACTTTAAATGGCTACAGAGTTTTCAGTAATTTAGAAGTGTGATTAGTTTTTCAAAAGCTGATTATAAGGTTTTCAGCATTCATAAAAAGGGAGCAGCAGTCCGTGCCACTGCCTCGGCCACCACGCGCTGGGACAGCTCATCTGCGGACTTGCACAGTCTCTGCTGCTCCCGAACCAGGGACCTGACATCGTGTCCTTTCGTCTGTAAATATCAGTGTGTGTCCTTACCAGATTGGAACTTGGCTGGGGAGACGGCCGCAGGTAAAGTGCTGTGCGGATGGGAGAACAGGGCGAGTTTGAGTCCTGGGCACCCAACGAGCCAGGGGCTGTGGGCGGAGCCTGTAATCCCAGCACTCTGGAGATAGACACAGGAGATCCCTGAGGCAAGTTGGCTTGCTAGACAAGTGGAAAAGACAGGATCTGGGTTCACCTCAACATACAAGGTGGAGAGCTGTCAAGGAGACAGTCAACATCATCCTGGGGCCCGCACACCTGGTGCCCACATGGGACACACACTGCAACAGGAATGATAGGAACGTATTGCTAATGGTTTCGTGGTGGCACGTACTGTTTTCAGTAATAGCTCTTAACTGCTTGCCATTCTTACTGTCTTAATATGTCGTTTAAATGTCTATTTATTAGACTTGCTTTGGAGTTAGTTTCTAATGTAGGTGTGTGTCTTAGACTCCTTAGGAAAAGAATGTACCAGGATATGATTTCAATGTGTTTTGAGCCCTGGATCACTCCTGAATTAAGAGAGTGTTCGGGGAGAAATCCAGAGATGCTACAGCTTCCTAAAATGAGGGCGAGCGAAGCTTAGGACAGCAGAGCTAAACGTGGGCTGACAGCCTTCTGTCCACAGAGAGGGGCTGTGTTACTGTGTTCACATACAAGGACTAAGCCAGGTAGATGGGAGACTGAGCCAGGTAGATGGGGGACTAAGCCAGGTAGATGGAGGACTAAGCCAGGTAGATGGAGGACTAAGCCGGGTAGATGGAGAACTAAGCCAGGTACATGGAGGACTGAGCCGGGTAGATGGAGGACTGAGTCGGGTAGATGGAGGACTGAGCTGGGTAGATGGAGGACTGAGCCGGGTAGATGGAGGACTAAGCCAGGTAGATGGGGGACTGAGCTGGGTAGATGGAGGACTAAGCCGGGTAGATGGGGTACTGAGCCGGGTAGATGGAGGACTGAGCCGGGTAGATGGAGGACTGAGCCGGGTAGATGGAGGACTAAGCCGGGTAGATGGAGGACTAAGCCAGGTAGATGGAGGACTAAGCCAGGTAGATGGGGGACTAAGCCAGGTAGATGGAGGACTAAGCCGGGTAGATGGAGGACTGAGCCGGGTAGATGGAGGACTGAGCCGGGTAGATGGAGGACTAAGCCGGGTAGATGGAGGACTAAGCCAGGTAGATGGGCTTTTAGTGCCCGCCCTGGTTAATTAGCACGGTAGTAGTTTGACCCCTTAGGAATTGGGCTTTATTCCACTGATTATTGTGGCTGTTTCACACAGTGGCATTTTTCACATACCATAAGCATCTCTCATCCCACCTGGGGCTAGCATTTAATTGAGTTCCCTTGTGGCTTCTCTTGAGCGCTTACCATTAAAATGATGCTCTCATTACCACATTTTTCCCATAGCCCTTAGCAAACCAAACTGAGAGTGCTTTTGAAAAATTCCCAAAGAGCTGGAAAGGTATGTTGGGTAAATTACAAATAATGGGTCAATTGATTTATGGAACACCATGAGGTAAAATGATGAGTATTTTTCTAATAAATTTATTTATGGAACACCATGCGGTAAAATGATGAGTATTTTTCTAATATAATTAAAGGTTATTTTAAGAGTCAGAAACAAGTGTTCAAGGTGCACATTTATTCCATCTTTTATTTGTGGGTTCAATTATATATTTACTTAATAGATCCTTAGTGTCCAGTATGTGGCAGGCACTGTGGGTAAATCAGTAAGAGAGAATTTCTATTTTTTCACTTGAGTTTTGTCTGTTTTCCATGAAACAATAGTTTGGGTTCTAAGATCTACAAAGGCTGGGCCTTCAGTGGGGATGGCATCTGAGCTGAGACCCCAGTGCTGAGATCTGAGATGGGGGGTCTGCTCCTTTACGATGGCGGTGCTGCAGGGGGTGAAGATAGTGAGCCTGCACTGGGGGAGGCTGGAGGGGCCCGCGCCAGCCGCATCCTGTTCAGACTCCAGGAGTGATGGGAAGTGTTCAGTTGTTAAGTGGAGGACTGACAGTTTTAAATTTGTACATGAAAAATGGCCTGAAGTGGGCTGAGGGAAGACTGGGGTGAAACCACCCCACATCTGAAGTTCCCATCTGCACACACTGGCTAGTGCTTTCTTACGGGCTGTGGAACTGCCCTTCTCACATGTAGAATTTGTAAAGAAACTGGGCACAAAATACTGAATACTGGAATGATTTGGTTCTTTAAGTGCCTGCGGATGTGATTGACAAACTTGCGTGGCATTCTAGTGGTGTTAATTTGTTTCTGCCTGTACACATGTATGTTATAAACCTGTAATGTAACTTCAGGGACCTAAAGCTAAGCCCGTCAGTGTCGGCTGTTTGTCCCCCAGGCTGTTGGCTCTTCCATCCTTCCTGGCACATGTGCATTTATACAAGAATGTTTGACAGTGAGAACAAAGTCCTGACCAGAGAGGGCGTCTTCCACTTTCTGGAGCTGTGTGAAAGCAAATCCCTTCCGTATTCTCCGGAACTCTCTGAGGTAATGTCATCCTATCCCCTGCATTCACTTTGTCAGAAGATAAGAGGTAAAGTGTGTTAGAAATCTGTGCAGGCGCAAACCCCAGACAAAAGACAGGCACACCAGGCTTAAGGTCACTCGGGAAACATATTACTTCAGGACCTGTTGGTGTGTGGCAGCTAACAACATGACGAGTGGGACAAACCTTTTAACCCCATTGGGCGGGACCTCAGATAAAAGGGAAGAGGTCATAAGATTGACAGCAGTGGCCAGGCATGGTGGTGCACACCTGTAATCCCAGCACTTGGGAGGCAGAGGCAGGTGGATCTCTTGAGTTCAGGGCCAGCCTGGCCTACATAGAGAATTCCAGGCCAGCTGGGACTAAAGGGAGACCCTGTTTCAAAAAGACAAAAAAAAAAAAAAAAAAAAAAGATTGACAGCTTCTGGAGGAAGTGGACATCTTGTGTGTCCCTTGGGATTCTGGGAAACCCAGACCTAACAAAGTGTACTCTGATATGTGTGAGCTTATTGCTGTTGTTAAGCTCAGGGACAATTTTATTAGAGTTTGAGAGAAAAACAGAGTAGACAAACTTCCAGGCTCAGCAGCTGCATGGCCGAGGGGCCAGGGCAGAGGAAGAAGAGGAAAGCCCGGCCTTTACAGTGGGGGCTCGCAGGCAGTGGCACGGAAGTTGAGGGGGGGTCAGGGAAATCAGGCCCAATATCTGAAAGAAAAACAGGTAGCACAAAGAAGAGGAACAGCGGTGGGCAGAGGCTCTTCAGGACTGCTTGGTGGACTGGAGTGAGGGGCTTCCACATGGAATCTTTGAAGGAAAGCCCTGGGTCTTTATCAGCAAGCAGCAGTAGTCCTGTTTGCTGCGCACCCTGTTTTCTGATTCCTGGAGAGTACTTTGCCGTCTCTTACCTGAGCTCCCTTTGTTAGCATCAGCTTCCCACATGAAGAGACACGAAGAGCTACGGTGTGTGCTACCCACCCGGAGGCTCACGGATCCCTTTCTGGGACCTAGCGACCCTTACGTTAGGGCAATCCACACCAGCTTTGCTAACTGGACACAGCACACATCTTTTGAGGTGCACTATGTTTCTGATTCTCCCTCTGTGGAAAGCTGGTGCTTTTCAGCCAGGAATATTGTTGCAATGTAAATGTCCCTCTTCCGGGCACAGGCTGTAAGTCTTCTCCTGAGGACGCTTTGTGTTTCTCGTCGCTATCCATCCATGTTTCCCACCATGTTTCTCCTTTTGGTTCCTTTCTTCCTTCCTGCCCCACCCCAGTGTCCTGGAGGTTGTTGCCGGATGGGAACAGCCTGCTGTAGTTTGTCATTGTGGTAGAAACTAGGTACCACATTGATCTGCTCTGCCCTTCACAGCCGTCCTGCGTCCCTGTGCAGCGTGCAGCAGAGCCACTTCACTTTTCGAGACTGCCGCCATTGGAACTTAACGTCAATTCCGTGTCCTTTCTTTTTTTAGTTTATTGTGGGACCGCTAATGGACGTGCTTTCAGAGAGCGCTCTGTACAGCAGGTAAGCATGCGTTCTGTCCTGTTTGCTGTTGTTCTTATGATGCTAGGGATCCAACCCAGGGTCTCGTTCATGCTAGGTAAGGGACACACCACTGCGTTACACCCCAGCCCCATCTCCTGTTATCCGCAGTGCAGGGCAGTGTGTGCACACACTTGAGTCATCCACCATGGGCAGGCTGTGGAATGCGTTTGGCATGTAGCGTGTTGCCCAGTGGAAGGTCAGCTTCCCAGAACCGCGTTGTGCCCTCTGCACTCGCTCTCCTTGGCTTCTGATTTTCTATTTTGTGTTCTTTCTTTCTCGTTTCCTTTCGTGCTTGGAGCCCATCAGTTCCGGGCTCTGGACGCCATCCGTTTCCCTGAGCTCGGTGTCTTCCGCTGGGCCTCTGTCCTCTTGTGATGGCTTTGCTTAACTAATGCTTTAGACCTGACTTTTTCTTCTCTTTTCTTTTTTTTTCTCTCCTTCTGTTCTTTCCTTTACTTTCTGGTAGGATCTCATTCTGTATCCCAGGTTGTCTTGAAACTCCTCCTGCCTCAGCCTTCCAAGGGCTGGGATTACAAGGCACGTACCACCGGCCTGGGGAGGTGGCTCAGTTGTAAAGCTTAAGTTTGGATCCCCAGAACTCAAGTAAATGCTGTGTGGGCCTGGTGGCCTCCGTGATTCCAGCCTTGGAAGGTGGAGACACAGGATTCCCAGAGTGAGCTGACTAGCAAGTCTAGCCTATCAATGAGCTGGGGGCTTGGTTTAGAGACCCTTCCTCAGTGAATAGAGTGGAAGAGCAATTGAGGATGATCCTTGACATCAGCCTGGGGCTACACATGCACCCACCACATGCAAATGTGTACGCACATACCCTCACCACATGCAAACATGTTTATACACATACCCCCACCACATGCAAACATGTGTACACACATACCCCCACCACATGCAAACATGTGTACACACATACCCCCCACCACATGCAAACATGTGTATGCACATACCCCCGCCACATGGAAATGTGTACGCACATACCCCCACCACATGCAAACATGTGTACACACATACCCCCACCACATGCAAACATGTGTACACACATACCCCCCACCACATGCAAACATGTGTATGCACATACCCCCGCCACATGGAAATGTGTACGCACATACCCCCACCACATGCAAACATGTGTACACACATACCCCCACCACATGCAAACATGTGTACACACATACCCCCCACCACATGCAAACATGTGTATGCACATACCCCCGCCACATGGAAATGTGTACGCACATACCCCCACCACATGCAAACATGTGTACACACATACCCCCACCACATGCAAACATGTGTACACACATACCCCCCACCACATGCAAACATGTGTATGCACATACCCCCGCCACATGGAAATGTGTACGCACATACCCCCACCACATGCAAACATGTGTACACACATACCCCCACCACATGCAAACGTGTACGCACATACCCCCACCACATGCAAACATGTGTACGCATATACCCCCACCACATGCAAACATGTGTATGCACATACCCCCACCACATGGAAACGTGTATGCACATACCCCCACCACATGCAAACATGTGTACGCACATATCCCCACCACATGCAAACGTGTACGCACATACCCCCACTACATGCAAACATGTGTCCGCACATACTCCCACCAGATGCAAACGTGTACACATACCCACCCCCTATGAAAATAGGAAAAGGAGACACATATACACACACATGCACACACATACACACATGCACACACATACACACACATATACGCACACACACATATGCACACGCACACACATACACAAACATACACACATGCACACACATACACACATACATACACACACATACACACACTCACACACACATACACACACACACATGAGGCACATGCACCACACTCAGTTCTCCATTTTGTTTTGATTTTTAATGTTGACTTAGTCCCACACTTTTGTAGAAAAGTTCTGGGAATAACACATAGAATTCTCATGTATCTTTCACCCGTATTCACTAATGTTAATGTTTTACCACATTTGCTTAGTTGAGCTTCTCTGTGTGTGTGTGGGGGGTGTAGCTGTCTGCTGAACAGACTTACCTGCTTGTATGTTTCAGTGTTTGTCCATCTCTCCATCTCTCCATCCCTCCATCCCTCCATCTCTCCATCTCTCCATCTCTCCTTCTCTCCATCCCTCTATCCCTCCATCCCTCCATCTCCATCTCTCCATCCCTCTGTCCCTCCATCCCTCCATCCCTTCATCCCTCCATCCCTCCATCCCTCCATCCTCTATCTCTCCATCCCTCCATCTCTCCATCCCTCCATTCTCTATCTCTCCATCCCTCCATCCCTCCATCTCTCTATCCCTCCATCCCTCCATCTCTCTATCCTTCCATCTCTCCATTCCTGCATCCCTCCATCCTTCCATCCCTCTATCTCTCCATCCCTCCATCCCTCCGTCCCTCCATCTCTCCATCTCTCCATCCCTCCATTCCTCCATCTCTCCATCCCTCCATCCCTCCATCTCTTCATCTCTCCCTCCATCCCTCCATCCCTCCATCCCTCCATCCCTCTATCCCTCCATCTCTCCATCTCTCCATCCCTCTATCTCTCCATCTGTCCATCCCTCCATCCCTCCGTCTCTCCATCTCTCCATCCCTCTATCTCTCCATCTGTCCATCCCTCCATCCCTCCGTCTCTCCATCTCTCCATCCCTCCATCCCTCCATCTCTCCATCCCTCCATCCCTCCATCCCTCCATCCCTCCATCTCTCCATCCTCCATCCCTTCGTCCCTCCGTCCCTCCGTCTCTCTATCTCTCCATCTCTCCATCCCTCCATCCCTCCATCCTCCATCCCTTCATCCCTCCATCCCTCCGTCTCTCTATCTCTCCATCCCTCCATCCCTCCATCTCTCCATCCTCCATCCCTCCATTCCTCCATCTCTCCATCCCTCCATTCCTCCATCCCTCCATCCCTCCATTCCTCCATCCTCCATCTCTCCATCCCTCCATCCTCCATCTCTCCATCTCTCCACCCCTCCATCCCTCCATCCCTCCATCCCTCCGTCCCTCCGTCCCTCCATCTCTCCATCCTCCGTCCCTCCATCCCTCCGTCTCTCTATCTCTCCATCCCTCCATCCCTCCGTCCCTCCGTCCCTCTGTCTCTCCATCCTCCGTCCCTCCGTCCCTCCATCCCTCCGTCTCTCTATCTCTCCATCTCTCCATCCCTCCGTCCCTCCGTCCCTCTGTCTCTTCGTCCCTCCCCCCCTCCCTTCCCCCCCTCTGTGTCCCTCCATCCAGCTCCATCCCTCCTTCCATCTGTATTAAGAATTGTGAGTTCCCCGCAGTGTGTCCAGTGTCAGTTCTGTTCCTGCAGTCCATCCTAACGCTCTCCTTTCCGTGTCTGACAGCGGCTGCCATGGCTCATAAGAGGTCTGCTTACTCTCCACTTTCACCTTGGGAAAAGGTTAGCAGTCAGAAGTTTGTTAGGTTTGTACTTCAGCTTCATTTGAGAATTGTCCTTTCAAATGAGAATGATGTTGTTTTTCTAATACTGATTCACTAAATTTATAGCTATAAGTATGTCTTCTGTTGGGGATACAGCTAAAAAGAAAATAATTATCCCACCTCCACCAGCTTAAAAATGCTTAGTATCTGGTCCAAATTATAGGACTATACTAATGTATAATATCTGATGAATAAATATTGAAAGCATAGCTTGGTTTGACAGATTTTTGGAAATTTAAATGATTGGCATTCCAGATCTATGAGACAGCTAGCCTGGGGCCTCTGCTTTGGGTAAGTTGGCACATTTATAATATTATGACGTGCCTTCCAGCACCCTAATGCATTCAGTTAGCAGATCAAGCTCCAGGCAGAAACACAGAGCGGAGCAGGACCTGTGTTGATGCTCAAGTGAACCACTGTCCAGAAGTGGTTCATCAGTAGTACTTGTCTTTATTAGAGTGTTCTTCTACAAGTGATCATAGCCAAAAAGCCGAGAAGCGACAGAATGTTCTTTTATTTTAGATCAAAGTCATTGAATTACATGTTGGAAGCAAGGTAGTTTAAGATGATCATTCTCAGCTGTTACTTTTTTTTTTTGTACCATTGGCAAGATTGATGTGTATGTTAAGAGTAAAGCAGTGTTGTCGCAGGCCACGCCTCTTCAGGGTTGGAGGTCCAGAGGCCTGTTCATTCTTTTAGAGCATCTACATGTTTCTGTAGTCAGGGATTATCTGAATAGTACTGAAAATGAAATGCAAGTTTAGGAGAAGAGTTGTGGCATTGTTTTACTGTTGAGAAGGGGGCCATGCTGCCTTCCTCATGTTTCAGCAAACACGTGTGTAAGTGGATTTTAAGTGCTGCTTTCTCTATAGGTCTCCAGGCCAGCCGGTGGGAAGTGGATCTCCACTGGGATTGAAGCTGCAGAAGTTTCTAGTCGCTTACGTTTCTCTCCTTCCAGAAGAAACAAAGAGTATGTGTCAGTAGAAAGATTTTTAACTTAGTTTTTAATTTTAGCATCTGTGGGTATGAGCGTCATTGTGTGACCTTCACGATCAGCATTCTGCAGGGTCTGTGGGTCTGTCACTCTTACACGGGTGTCTGGAGAAGAGCACTCACCTTGGCTTCTGTGTGCTGAGTTGTGTTGTTGCCCGAGATGGCACGGTGGGGCGAGGGCGGGCAGGCCCCCTTGGCAGCCTTTCCTCATTGTCTTTGAGCTTCAGTAAAAAGGCTGAACAGAGAACCTTATGTTAGAAGAAAGTGCTCAGCCATGTTTTAGACAGAAAGACTTCGAGACTTTGAGTAAGAAACACGCCTGTGCTTGCAGGCTTCGTACCCTAAACAAAGCCCACTGCCCTGGCCTGGGCTTTATTTTCCCTTGTGTTGGGCTGAGTTTGAAAGTGGGACACAGAGCAGTGAGACTTGTGTGCTGGGTGGCAGAGGACTCGCTGTGCTTTGAGTCCTCTTGACCTACCTGCCCTTGAGATCTTCACTGACCCAAGTGTGGATTTTTTTCTTTTGTATTTAATCTACAAAGAGATTGACAAAATGGTGGATGATGTCATCTATTCAAAAGTTAGGAAAACAACAGATACAGCCTGCAGTACTATGACTTTAAAGTTGTTTTGGTAACTCTTAAATGCAAATAGTTGCTGGAGAAGATAGTTTAACTGCTGCCTTTGAGCATTATGGGCTCCAGCCTCCAGGGTTGATTCTGGCCATGAAGAGTCTCCTAGAGGTCGCTTCCCTGGTGTTGGTGATTTGGGGAAGGAAGCAGGGTGAGCGGGAGGGAAGCCCGGCTGTTGTGCTGAGTGAGACAGAGCTCAGTATAAGATGTATTTTCCCGGATCTGTTTAGCATAGCGGAAAGAGAACAGCATGCTTACCCACAGTTCTAGCGGCTTCCTGGTTACCAGGTTCCGGAGGCTATCCCAAGTGTCTAGCTGTGTGATGCTTGCTTTAGAGGTTATAGAACATGTAATTCATTTTGAGAAGTTTCTGAGATTTCTTTTTAAAAATATTTTATTTATTATTTTTATTTTATGTGTACAGAGTGAATTGCCTGCATGTGTGTAAGTGTACCCATGTCATGCAATGCCTGCGGAGGTCAGAAGAGAGCGTTGGATCCCCCTGGAACTGGAGTTAGAGACTGTTGTTAGTTGCCATGTGGGTGCTGGGGACTGAACCCAGGTCCTCTGCAGGAACAGTCAGTGCTCTTAACCCCTGAGATTTTTTTGTTGTTGTTGTTTTTCTTTTATTTTTTTAATCTTTTTTTTCTCTTATTTGTTTATTTTTTTAAGGGATTCTACAATATAATAGCACAGTTGTTTTCAGATAACATTGACGTTACTCAGTTTGCTGTACAATTAGGTAATTGGTGCATTTTTTTGGAGTGAGCCAAATTAATAAGCATAAGCAATGAATGTAAGTAACATTCATGTAAAACCAATTTGCAAGTATCTATATCCAAATTTTGAACAGCCCAAGGTTCCCATAGTCCAGTTGGAGAAGCTTGTATGCACAAGCATGTTGATCAAATAGGAGTCCAGTCTATATTGCTGTAGTCTCACGATTCACCCCAATCTCTTCGCGGCCCTTACATTCTACCATGCCTCCTCTTCCGCAAGTTGTTCCCTAGGCTTTGCGAAAGGGGCACAAGTGAACCCCTGAGATGTTTTTTAAAAGAAGAAAACAGTCAATAACTGCATGGCCTTCGGGTCCTGAACAGACTATGTTAGTAGGGGAAATAGGAGGACGCATGAAGCTTTTGTGTCTTAGAACAGAAGGTTAAACACTAAGTGAGACCCTTAGCAAAAAAGAGACAGCCTGTGGGGAGGGCACCTTCCTGAGCAGGAATTAGGGGGCCGCCCCATCAAAATGACTGGCCTTGTCTTGAACATCTCAGAACTCAGAACAGTGGCTCTGTCAGGTAAAACTTTACCTACATCTGGGCGTGGTGGTTCCAGTTTGTAATCCCGGCACTGGGGAGACTGAGACACGGGGAACTAGCCTGAGACCCAGCTCCATCCGGTTCTAGGTGTGCACCCAGAGGTGAGCGCCTGCTCATGCAAAACTGTTATTCACGGCAGCATTGTCCACTATAGTGAAAACCAAGACCAAGGAAAGAGCCAGCCAAGGGATGGGAGGGAGGGAGAGAGGGAGGGAGGGAGGGAGGGAGGGAGGGAGAGAGGGAGGGAGGGAGGGAGGGAGAGAGGGAGGGAGGGAGGGAGTGAGGGAGGGAGGGAGGAACGAACACAGAGCAACCTCAGGTTCTAGTTCTAGAGAACCCAGCCCTAAAAACCAGGCACTGCTCAGTCTCTTGTGCATGATGACATGCTTGGAAGACACCAATCCACAGTGACAGAGTGCAGAAGAGGCTGCTGGGAGCGAGTGCTCATGGGACCAGGATCTTTCTGGACAGGACAGAAGCATGTCAGAGTCAGGCAGTCATGATGGCTGTAGAATCCTGAATAGAGCAAACACATTGATTTGAACATAAAGGGAAACTAAACTGTATGAATTAAATTTCAGTAAAGCAATTATAATAAAACATTTATTGGAGCTGGAGAGATGGCTCAGCGGTTAAGAGCACCAACTGCTCTTTCAGAGGACCTGGGTTTGATTCCCAGCACCCACATGGTGACTAAGAACTGTCTTTAACTCCAGGGTAATCCGATGCCCTCTCTGACCTCTGCGGCATTACACGGCGCACCAACCTACATGCAGATAGTACACTCATACACATAAAAAATAAATTAAAAATTTTTTTAATTGCAAAAAACTTAAAAAAAATAATTAAAACATTTATTTCAATTTCCTTCCTACTTAGTAAGACACATTCCATTGTGTTGTAGATTTGGACAACCAGCTCTGTGTGTGTGTGGGGGTGAGAGAGAGAGAGAGAGAGAGAGAGAGAGAGAGAGAGAGAGAAATTAAAGGTAAATACGGTTTTGTTTTTTGAGACAGGGTATAACTAGGCAGAGTAGGTTGGCAAGCTTGAACCAACATGCCCAGATGAAGGCGAAGTTTTGGCTGGTAGATGCCTCTTTCCGAGATGTCCGGGCCAGGCCGGCAGTTCACCGGGCCACCGTACAGGCTCTCACCCAGAGGCAGGGCCAGGATTCCAGTTTCTGACTTTTCGGACCCTGGCCTTCTTCTGTGCTTAGCCATCCCAGCGGGTCTGAGGCTTCGGGTTCCCCTGGTGCCTTGAGGAACTGGAACATTCTTCCATGTGCTCTGTGCCAATGAGAACACTCCAACCTTTTTCTTCCAGGTTGTTTCCTGTTGAAGTTTATTCAGAGGATGGCAGATAGACACTGGTGTGCAGTGCCCATTCTCTTTCTGTCTAGGGCTTTAGCGAATGTCCCAAGATGCAAGGCCCTGGCTGGAGAAGGGCTTCTTGCTCTCAGGTAACTTACTCAATGTATGTTCATTTATTTCCTGGAACTTCTTATTGGGATATTTTGTTTTTCCTCCTGACTTAATCTACTCTGAGTAATTTCAGTTCATATACTTTTTTACTTTTTTTGAGACAGGACCCTAGCTGGCCTGGAACTCACCATATAAACCAGGCTGGACTAAACCTCACAGGTATCTGCCTGCCTCTGTCTCCCAAGGGTTGGAATTAAAGGCATGCACTACTATGCCATGTCTAGGTTAAAATACTTTTATCTGAGAAAAAATTAAAATCGTTTAACTCATATAGTTTAATGTATTTTGTGAATTACTTATATTTGAATTTGAACTATAATATATACTCTTTGGTTTTGAGCACTTTTAAAGTAGAAAGCTAAACACAAATATCAGATCATGTTGACTAGAAATTATTAATATCTGTATTTAGTGTTTATTTATTTATTTATTTATTTTGAGAAAGAGTCTTTCTGGGTAGCCCAGGCTGGCTTCTTACTCACAGCAGTCTTTCTGTGTAGCCCAGGCTGGCTTCTTACTCACAGCAGTCTTACTAGGTAGCCCAGGCTGACTTCTTACAGCAGTCCTCCCGTACTTTTTATTTTATTTTTTTAATGTTTTATTTATTATTTTTATTTTATGTGTATGAGTGTATTGCCTGCATGTATGTTAGTGCACCTGTATCGTGCAATGCCCACAGAGGTCAGAAGAGGGCATTGGATTCCCTGGAACTGGAGTTATGGACAGTTGTTAGTTGCCATGTGGGTGCTGGGAATCGAACCTGGGTCCTCTGCAAGAGCAGTCAGTGCTCTTACCGCTGGGCCATCTCTCCAGCCCCTCTTCCCTTATTTGTAAGAGAGCTAGATTTCTTATTAAAATTGAACTCAGGATGGTGGCTCATGCCAGTAATGTAGGAGAGTCACAAGTTTGAGGTCAGCCTAGATTGTACAGTGAGACTTTGTCTCAACAGACAAAACAAAGGAAAGAAAATTCAGCTGCATCCGAGACCTCGATGGCCAGTAGTGGCTTTGCAGCCCTGGTGATGGTCACCCCCGGTGATGGTCATTTCCTGTATTGGAAATTGATGAGGGGTAAGTCAGTAATTGTAAGTGACCAGTCTTTGTGTTTTGAATCAGGAATGTTCTGCAGTGCACCACGATCACACACCAGGCTCTCCTGAGAGGGGCGGCACAGTGCTATCTTCTTCAAACAGCCATGCATCTGCTGGACGTGGTAGGTAGCTTCCCATACTGCTGGTGTTCAGGATGGCCAGGCCTGCAGCCTCACAGTGCTCACAGAGGACTGCTGAAGGAGCCGGGCCTTGGCCTCCAGCCAGGAGCCTGGACTTGTAGGTGACTGACACCATCCTGGGGGACGGGAATGGCATACTAACAGGTCGCGTTAGTACCTGAGACATGGGTGGGTCTCACGGAGCAGGCCTCTGGGGCTCTGGCATGTCGGTGTTCTCAGGGTCCAGGCTGCTGCAGAACCAGGTCCCAGGATAGACCCTGGCCCCAAGGTTCTAGGCAGCTTCCCTGGGAGCAGCTGTATGCGGCACAGCTCTGCAGAGGGACTAGGCCACCCCCCGAGACTCGGGAGAGGGGCTCATGCCTGGCTTCCACCACATGTTCCCTCGTCTTCTGGAACATGGAATCCCAACAAACACACAGCCTAGAGTGGAGGATGGTAAATGCTCATGAAGGACTGAGCAGTGAACACAGGGAGACTTTGCAAGTCTGTGGTCCCTGTGTGACTTCTGGACTCTGTCATCCAGGGCAGAGCAGCCTCAGACAGTGTAAATAAATGTGCATGCCGGTTCCAGCAGGATTTCACTGACCAAGAGGCGGCCGGCAAGACTTGAGCTTTGTTGCAGAATCTTAATTCAAGACGTAACCTTCAAGGTCGAGGCACCTAGTGGTTTTCTGTAGTCAGGGATTATTTTTGTTGACTTGAAAGAATAATTGTTTGATTAATAGTCATTTCTTTTTATCAATAGTATCTTTAAAAAAAAAGATTATACTTCTCAGGGCTGGAGAGATGCCCCAAGAAGTATAATCTTGCTCTGCAAGAGCAGAACACTGGCTGCTCTTCAGAGAACCCAGATATGAGTCCCAGGACCCAAATGGAAGCAAACAACCGTCTGTAACTCCAGTTCCAGGGCATCTGACGCCCTCTTCTGACCTCTGTGGGCATTGCATGACATGGCCGCACTTGTACATACACAGGCAATACACTCATACACATAAAATAAAAATAATTAAAATAGATTATGCTTCTGTCTAAGATAGTCCACCCAATACCTTTTTTATATTTTGTTTTTGTTTTCTGAGACAAGGTCTTCCTGTAACCCCAGCTGGTCTGGAATTCGCTGTGTAGTCCAGGCTGGCCTCCATCTCCCAGAGATCGTCCTGTTTCTGCCTCCCAAGTGCTGGGATTAAGGACGTGCAATCACGCTTGGCTCTGCTTTTGTTTTTAAGTGAAATAATTTAAAAAAATTTTTTACATTAATTTTATTTATTTCTGTATGTGTATGAATGTACTGTCTGCATGCAGGTCTGTGCACCTGTGTCGTGCAATGCCGCGGAGGTCAGAAGAGGGTGTCTGATTCCCCTGGTACTGGAGTTCTCCTGGAATTGGAGTTTCAGATGGCTCTTGGCCGCCATGTGGGTGCTGGGGATCGAACCTGGGTCCTCTGCAAGAGTGGTCAGTGCTCTTAACCGCTAGGCCATCTCTCTAGCCCTTAAGTGAACTAATTTTTAAAAAATGTAACTTATTTGTTTACTAATGGTAATCCAAGTTGACTGCTTGGCCTGGTTGTTTCTACAGTGACGTGATGTTAGTCTGATAAAAATGTAAACTGAGAACCTTCTCAAAACCCCCTGTCTAGGAACAAGTGTCACTTTCAGACGTCTCAACTTTTCTCATGTCTCTGAGACAAGAGGAGTCCTTAGGACGAGGGACTACATTGTGGACAGAGGTGAGACTGAAAATTGGTTCTTTGAAAATTTTAGAAAAAAATTATCTCCTAGTTGAGCTCTTTACTAACTATTTATGTAAAATATAGTAGCTGTTCTTCCCCTAATACTTGAAATGCTGTGCATTTGCTGGGAGTGGTCTTCCTTCCCGCTGCCAAGTCTCTAGGCAATGAGGACTGCTTCAGTGGAGAGGCCTGTCCTGTGAGCAGTATGGAGAGGCCTGTCTTGTGAGCAGTGTGGAGAGACCTGTCCTGTGAGCAGATGGAGAGGCCTGTCCTGTGAGCAGATGGAGAGGCCTGTCCTGTGAGCAGTGTGGAGAGGCCTGTCCTGTGAGCAGATGGAGAGGCCTGTCCTGTGAGCAGTGTGGAGAGGCCTGTCCTGTGAGCAGCGTGGAGAGGCCTGTCCTGTGAGCAGATGGAGAGGCCTGTCCTGTGAGCAGATGGAGAGGTCTGTCCTGTGAGCAGTGTGGAGAGGCCTGTCCTGTGAGCCGATGGAGAGGCCTGTCCTGTGAGCAGATGGAGAGGCCTATCCTGTGAGCAGATGGAGAGGCCTGTCCTGTGAGCAGATGGAGAGGCCTGTCCTGTGAGCCGATGGAGAGGCCTGTCTTTGAGCAGATGGAGAGGCCTGTCCTGTGAGCAGCGAGGAGAGGCCTGTCCTTCGAGCAGCAGGGATGACCACAGTAGATGGAAAACTTTAAGAACATGTGCCTTCTCTTTCTCCCTTTTCTGTCAGCCAGTGGCATTTCTTCTGCCTGCTGCTGGGTGTGCCATTGTGACCCTCTGTTCTTCCTTCCCAGAGTTATCCTGAGCCCTGGCGTCTATTAGACTTTTCTTCTTGTGTGCCCGTTGTGCTGTAGCACATACCCAGTGAGTGGCAGGAAGCCACCTTGCATGGGGACAGGTCCTGGATTAGGCCTTAGGGCCTCGTTCCTCAATTCTTGGTCTGGTCACCCAGCTTCTTCAGGGATCACCTGCTCTTTTCTTTCTGTTTTTTAGTAGGACTACATGTATCCCACACTGGCCTTGAACTTACTATGTAGTCACGGATGACCTAGAAATACCAATGTTCCTGCCTTCGCCTCCTGACTGCTGAGATTACATGTGTGCACCATCACGCCTGGTATAAATGGTACCAGGGATTGAACCCAGGTCTTCTTGCCTGTTAGGCAGACACTCTACCAACTGAGCCTCATCCCCAGTCCTAAACCCTGCATCTAATGAAGATGCATGATGGTAGTTATGTTTCACTGGGTGACTTCTAATCTGTGTCCCCTAGGAACCATACATTAAAAAAAAATTTTTCAGCTCCAAGTAACACTTCAGTTAATGAAGGTTCTTGTAAGATTGTACTCAGCTCGGGCTGGAGACATGGCCTAGCAGTTAAGAACGCCGACTGCTCTTACAGAGGACCCGGGTTCTATCCCCAGCACCCACATGGCGGCTGAGAATGGTCTGAAACTCCAATTCCAGGGGAACTCCAGTTCCAGGGGAATCCAACACCCTCTTCTGACCTCCACGGCATTGCACGACACGGGTGCACAAACATTCATACACATACAGAAATAAATAAAAAAAATAAAGAAGATTTTACTCAGCTCTATAGTGATTTAAATTCAGTTTACTGTTGAGAAGATTGGCTCAGGGAAATTAGAAACTTGTTGTTCTGTTAGGTTTTTAAAATAAAGTAATCCCGCCATAATTTCCTTTTCTAGCTCTGTGACTGGCTGTGCGTCAATGAAAGTTCCTTCGGGCAGTCCTCACTGGGCGGCTCCAACAGACAACACGAGGTCTCTTTGAATGCTTATGTGAAGAACCTAGTTCAGGAGTACATGAAGGCGCCTGATTGGAAAGGTGAGTTGAAACTCATCTTCAGCAATGAGAGAACCAGCATGCTCCGGTGACCTTCAGACGGAGGTATAGGCTTGAGCAGCTGTGTGATAACTGATTGCATTTCAGCCAACATGAGTGATATCACTGCTGCCTGACCTTCTCAGCTCTAAGTGTTTGACATGTTAAACCCAAACCAGCATAAATGCTTTAAGATGCTGCTGCTGAATTACTAGAGCACAAAGTGGCCCCAAGTAAACGTTAATTTACCCCACAGCTGTGTGTGTTGGGGGTCTCTGGAATGAAGCAGGTGGAAGTAAATGGTTTGTCTTTGTGTGTTTTCAAAGCATGTTTATTGTGAAATGATGAAAACAATTTTATTTATTTTTTACGTGTACATGGGTGGCGTTTGTGTGTGTATGAGGTTTTGCATGTGTGTGGGCACATGTGAATGTGTATGTGTGCAGAGGCCAGAGGCCAATTGATTATCACGTGTCTTCCTCAGTCACTCTCCACTTTGTTTTCTGGGGCAGGTCCCAGAGCTCCCTGGTCCCAGAGCTCCCTGATTGGCTGATTCGGCTAGTCTAAGCAGATTTCCCCAAGCAACCTGTCTCTGTTTCTAAGCTTTGAGGGGAGAGTACAGCTTTTACATGGGTGTTGGGGCTACGAATGGCGAACTCTTCTTCCTTGCGCGGCAGGCTCTGTACCCCCAGAGCTGTCTCTCCATCCCTGAACACCACTTTTAGAGAGCACATTTTTGGAAGGCTTATTTAGTTTCTCTTCACCACACACTTTGCAAAGACCTTTATTGTTTTCCTTTCTTTATTCATTTCATGTGGTTCTAGGGATTGAACCCTGGTCTCATGCGTATTAGGCAGCCTCTCTACCACTGAGCCCTTGTCCTGGCTCTCAGACACCAGTTTTGCAAAGATTTCTTTAGAGAAATGTGCCAATCTATAGGAGGGAAGAGGTCATAGCAGGCTCATTAATTAGGATTCTTTCCACATTTCTAATTAAAGTCTTTAGTGATAATTTGGGAAAATCATGTTTGAATTTAATACACCTTAAACTTACTGGCTTGGTCTCAGCTCCATTTCCTCTTCTGATGTCTCTAATCTGATGGTGGAGTTGGTCTCAATGAAGACATGTTATCCTTTTTTTTTTTTTAAATTTTTTTTTATTATTTATTTTTGTATGTGTATGAATGTACTGTCTGCATGCAGGTCTGTGCACCCGTGTCGTGAAATGCCGCAGAGGTCAGAAGAGGGTGTCAGATTCCCCGGGAACTGGAGTTCTCCTGGAATTGGAGTTACAGACGGTTCTTAGCCGCCATGTGGGTACTGGGGATCGAACCCTGGTCCTCTGCAAGAGCGTCGGTGCTCTTAACCGCTAGGCTATCTCTCCAGCCCGACATGTTATCCTTCTAGAGAGCATGAGTCTGTCCTTCTTGGACACTCTCTGTTGTCTAGCACATTTTTTGTGCTGTTGCTTTGGAGATAATCTTGAGTTGGGCCTTCATCCCTGCAGTGATCACAGACTGGGCCCAGCAGGCCGCCTTTCCAGCCCCTGCGGTGATCACAGACTGGGCCCAGCAGGCCGCCTTTCCAGCTCCTGCAGTGATCACAGACTGGGCCCAGCAGGCCGCCTTTCCAGCCCCTGCAGTGATCACAGACTGGGCCCAGCAGGCCGCCTTTCCAGACCCTGCAGTGATCACAGACTGGGCCCAGCAGGCCGCCTTTCCAGCCCCTGCAGTGATCACAGACTGGGCCCAGCAGGCCGCCTTTCCAGACCCTGCAGTGATCACAGACTGGGCCCAGCAGGCCGCCTTTCCAGACCCTGCAGTGATCACAGACTGGGCCCAGCAGGCCGCCTTTCCAGCCCCTGCAGTGATCACAGACTGGGCCCAGCAGGCCGCCTTTCCAGACCCTGCAGTGATCACAGACTGGGCCCAGCAGGCCGCCTTTCCAGCCCCTGCAGTGATCACAGACTGGGCCCAGCAGGCCGCCTTTCCAGACCCTGCAGTGATCACAGACTGGGCCTAGCAGGCCGTCTGCCTTTCCAGCCCCTGCAGTGATCACAGACTGGGCCCAGCAGGCCGCCTTTCCAGCCCCTGCAGTGATCTCAGACTGGGCCCAGCAGGCCGCCTGCCTTTCCAGCCCCTGCAGTGATCACAGACTGGGCCCAGCAGGCCGCCTTTCCAGCCCCTGCAGTGATCACAGACTGGGCCCAGCAGGCCGCCTTTCCAGACCCTGCAGTGATCTCAGACTGGGCCCAGCAGGCCGCCTGCCTTTCCAGCCCCAGCAGTGATCACAGACTGGGCCCAGCAGGCCGCCTTTCCAGCCCCTGCAGTGATCACAGACTGGGCCCAGCAGGCCGCCTTTCCAGACCCTGCAGTGATCTCAGACTGGGCCCAGCAGGCCGCCTGCCTTTCCAGCCCCTGCAGTGATCACAGACTGGGCCCAGCAGGCCGCCTTTCCAGCCCCTGCAGTGATCACAGACTGGGCCCAGCAGGCCGCCTTTCCAGACCCTGCAGTGATCTCAGACTGGGCCCAGCAGGCCGCCTGCCTTTCCAGCCCCTGCAGTGATCACAGACTGGGCCCAGCAGGCCGCCTTTCCAGCCCCTGCAGTGATCACAGACTGGGCCCAGCAGGCCGCCTTTCCAGACCCTGCAGTGATCTCAGACTGGGCCCAGCAGGCCGCCTGCCTTTCCAGCCCCTGCAGTGATCACAGACTGGGCCCAGCAGGCCGCCTTTCCAGCCCCTGCAGTGATCACAGACTGGGCCCAGCAGGCCGCCTTTCCAGACCCTGCAGTGATCTCAGACTGGGCCCAGCAGGCCGCCTGCCTTTCCAGCCCCAGCAGTGATCACAGACTGGGCCCAGCAGGCCGCCTTTCCAGCCCCTGCAGTGATCACAGACTGGGCCCAGCAGGCCGCCTTTCCAGACCCTGCAGTGATCTCAGACTGGGCCCAGCAGGCCGCCTGCCTTTCCAGCCCCAGCAGTGATCACAGACTGGGCCCAGCAGGCCGCCTTTCCAGCCCCTGCAGTGATCACAGACTGGGCCCAGCAGGCCGCCTTTCCAGACCCTGCAGTGATCACAGACTGGGCCCAGCAGGCCGCCTTTCCGAGCTCTGCATGCAGGCTGCACTTGCCTGGACTTGCTTACCTTGCATGTCTTTCCGCTTCCCAACAGTTGTTCCTGGGGAACTCTTTTCAAAATGCTAATTTCAGTCTTGGAGTGTCTCCCCCACTTCATGTGCACGCACCCTCAGCAGCTTCTGTCGCCTCCTGGGCCAACACGAAGTCCTCAGAGACCTACCAGGTGTCCAGATCTTTCCCCACCCGTCCGCCACCTCACTGTGTGCATCCTTTAGTCCAGGCACGTCCTCTCCTGTGGGGATCTTCATGTGCTCTTTCTTGTGCTCGGCTCAGCTTTCCTCAGAAGACCTGCTCACTCATGGCCCTGGTGAACGCTGCTGACACCTTAACTTCTGTCATTCCAGCAGGAGAAAGCTGCTTCAGGCCTGACTGGCTGGAAGCCAGGCTGGCTGCTGTCATGGTCCTGCTGGCTGTGGATATGGACAGACGGAGAGCCCAGCTGAGGTCAGTGTTTCTGCCAAAGCAAGCCCAGTCAGGCTCATCATACTATTTAGACTTTTCAACAGTTGGTGCAGAGTCGATACAAAGGGCAGAACAAGAGCACTTCAGTATACTAAAGAAATGCCTAAAATGCTTAAAAGCTACAAGTTAGTAGGAGCAGAGCCTACTAGTGTTTGCAGACTGGTAAATTAAATGTTATCTGACAATTAAGTGTTATGTTAGACAAGGCTGTGGTGATTGCTGTTTTCCTTTCAGTATGGGAAGAGTAATGAGAAGGTAAGGCCTAGCATAAATCAGGAAAAGAGACTCACTGGACTTGACTCCCTTTGTACGAAGCATGGTGTAACTAGAAATGCAGTTAGGACACAGCAGCCTCTGAGAACCCTGGGATTGTAGTCACTGCAACAAGCAGCTGCCTTAGGTTAGGCTGGACGTCTGGGAGACACGCAGTTAATCTGATATATTAGATCCTTTCTAGATGAAGTTTTAGAAATAAAACTGGCCTTAATTGTTTCATATCTGTAGGGTTTATTGATGTGTGTCTATTAAACAGTTAATGTTACATTTCTTCGTATGCCTTGTTGCTTTCACCCGTTACCCTTCCTCTTAGTTTTGCTTTGCTGTGTCTGGAGTCAGGACCTTAGTTTCATTTGTGCACGGTGGGTTTCGGCTTTGCCTCCTGCAGTGGTCAGGTGAAGCAGTGCGAGTTGAATTTGGTTCCCCACTGTGGTGCTTCAGTGACTCAGGCTCCCGAGAAAGCCCAGACCTAGAGACGGGTCTCCATCGTTGTCATAGTTTTCAGCAGCTTGACATAAACCTGTGCACACCTGGAAAGCGCGAGCGTCAGCTGAAGAGCTGCCTCCTCAGAGTGGCCTCGCCATCTGTGTTTCATCAGTGATGGACTGTGAGCTATGAGATAAAATAAACCCTTCCTTCCCACACTGCTTCCAGTCAGTGTTTCATCAGTGACGGTCTGTGAGCTCTGAGATAAAGAAAATAAACCCTTCCCGCCCCACACTGCTTCCGGTTAGTGTTTTATCACAGCAACAGACAGGAAAGCAGGATGGACACCCATGAAATAACTTCCGTGGCCTCTGAGCCAGGCAGCTCAGGTGGGGAGTCACCACACTTCTGAAGCAGCTCACGTGGGCGTCTCTTTTTCTCCCAGTGATAAACAGAGGACACAGAACGTGCTGAGGAGCTTCTTAGAGCCCTTGCTGGATGCCCTGGGGAAGCTGGGCACCAACGCCTACATGCCCTTGCTCAGGACGGACAGGTGCCTGCAGCTGCTGCTGAGGTTGCTGTACACTTGCGTGCCAAGAGGGCCGAGGGCGCAGGAAGGTGAGGACGCCTGGAGACCTGAAGGGTGCACTGAAGATGCCCATCTGACGGTCCACGTAAATTGCTTATCACTGCTACAATGTGATTTCACTTACTTTTGTGTGGGTGATGTATACATGTGTGTGCGCACATGTATGTGTGGGTTACCCTCACCTGTGTGTGCAGGTGGAGGCCAGAGGGCAACAGAACTTACCCTCTCTGTTGCTGTCAGTCGTATTCTCTAAGACAGGGTCTCCTTAATGAACCTGAAGCTGTTTTGATGGGACTATTGGCGAGCCACCCCTGGGATTGTATGGGTCCCTCATGCTGTGGTCAGACATGTGCTGCCTCCCCTCGCGCTGTGGTCACAGACATGTGCTGCCTCCCCTCGTGCTGTGGTCACAGACAGGTGCTGCCTCCCCTCGTGCTGTGGTCACAGACAGGTGCTGCCTCCCCTCGTGCTGTGGTCACAGACAGGTGCTGCCTCCCCTCGTGCTGTGGTCACAGACATGTGCTGCCACACGTCGCTTTAATGTGTGGGTTAGGGATCTGAGTCACCCACTGAGCCACTTTTCCAGCCTACTTTACATTAAAAAAATTACTATATCTTGTGTGTGTGTGTGTGTGTGTGTGCGTGTGTGTGTGTATGCACACACATGCACACCATGGCACACTTGTGGAGGTCAGAGGACAACTTCATGTGGGCCCTGGGGATGACCTGGGGTCGTCAGGCTGGCCCTCTGCTTTACTAGAACTGTTAGGAGGCTTGCTCGTTGTTTTCCAGACTGGTGAAGAGAGCCCCTTTATCCTGTCTGGTAGGCAGGGTCTGTCTGCAGTGGCCACCTTGCTGGATAGTGTAGACTGCAGCCCAGCACGCTGTGAAAATAGCGGCTGCCCTGTCCCGAGTTTCAGCCGCTCACCTCTGAGACCGCGGCGGCCAGGGGAGGGGCCCTGAGCTGTTCTTCTCCCTCGAGTCAAGATCCGTGCAAACAGCAGAACACGGGTGCTGGACATGAGGAGCGTGTTGATGGGGGCTCGGCTCCTAGTCTTCCCATCAGTTTCATTTGTAGTTTTGGGAATTTGCTATTTAAAAATTCTAGAGAGCATGTTTTTTTTTTTTTTTTTTTGTATGTGTAGGAATGTACTGTCTGCAGGCAGGTCTGTGCACCCATGTCGTGCAATGCCGTGGAGGTCAGAAGAGGGTGTCGGATTCCCCAGGAACTGAAGTTCTCCTGGAATTGGAGTTACAGACGGTTCTCAGCTGCCATGTGGGTGCTGGGGATCGAACCCGGGTCCTCTGCAAGAGTGGTCGGCGCTCAGCACTCTTAACCACTAGGCCATCTCTCCAGCCCGAGAGCATTGTTTTTAAACCCAAGGTACTATTGATAAGGCAACATTGCAGTACAGTATGTGTTTATGAACTATTAAATTGAGTTTCCAGATTGTAATTTTTTTTTTGTCTCTTTTGAGACAGGGTCTCCCTTTAGTCCCAGCTGGCCTGGAGCTCTCTCTGTACACCAGGCTGGCCTTGAACTCACAGAGATCCGCCTGCGTCTGCCTCCCAAGTGCTGGGATTAAAGGTGTGCGCCACCACGCCCAGCTGTAATTTTTTTTTTTTTAATATGATAGCCTGACCAATGCTGTGAATCCAACAGTAGTTCATGAGGTCCAGGGCACTGGTGGTCACTGTGGCTGCTCACAGCTTTGGGGTCATCTGTACTTTGAAATCGTAATACTTGATACAAACAAAAGGATGTGCTTCGTGCAGAATGATTAATCCTGAGAGCTCAGCATCTAGCTTGGGCAGGAGCCTGCCTGTTTATTCCTAGGGCCCTTCCCCCTCTTCCCCCTCCTTTTCCTTCCTCTCCCTCCTCCCCCTCCCTTCCCCCTACTTCCCCTTCTTCCCCTTTCTCCTCCTTCCCCTCCTCCTCCTTCTTCCCCTCTTTCCTTTCCCTTCCTCTTCCCTCTTCTTCCCCCTCCTTCCCATCCCTTACCTCCTCCCCTTCCCTGCTCTGCCCTGTCCTCTGTGTCTGGAATTCACCTACACACATAACTAAGCCCAGAGCCGAATGGCCAGACTTCTCTCAGTGGCCTTCCAGTGCTCCTCCTCTTCCTTCCTGTGCTCCCTCCTCCTTCTTGTGCTCCCTCCTCCTCCTCCCTGTGCTCCTCCTCCTGCTCCTTCCTGTGCTCTTCCTCCTCCTTCCTGTGCTCCCTCCTCCTCCTTTCTGTGCTCCCTCCTCCTATCTGTGCTCCTCCACCTTCCTGTGCTACTCCACCTTCCTGTGCTCCTCCTCCTTCCTGTGCTCCTCCTCCTTCCTGTGCTCCCTCCTCCTGAGAGTGCTCCCTCCTCCTGAGTGTGCTCCCTCCTCCTATCTGTGCTCCTCCATCTTCCTGTGCTCCCTCCACCTTCCTGTGCTCCCTCCACCTTCCTGTGCTCCCTCCACCTTCCTGTGCTCCCTCCTCCTGCCTGTACTCCCTCCTCCTTCCTGTGCTCCCTCCTATCTGTGCTCCTCCACCTTCCTGTGCTCCCTCCTCCTTCCTGTGCTCCTCCTCCTTCCTGTGCTCCTCCTCCTTCCTGTGCTCCCTCCTTCCTGTGCTCCCTCCTCCTTCCTGTGCTCCTCCTCCTTCCTGTGCTCCTCCTCCTTCCTGTGCTCCCTCCTCCTTCCTGTACTCCCTCCTCCTTCCTGTGCTCCTTCCTCCTGCCTGTGCTCCTCCTCCTTCCTGTGCTCCCTCCTCCTTCCTGTGCTCCTTCTCCTTCCTGTGCTCCCTCCTCCTTCCTGTGCTCCCTCCACCTTCCTGTGCTCCCTCCTCTCTCCTGTAGTCCCTCCTCCTTCCTGTGCTCCCTCTTCCTTCCTGTACTCCCTCCTCCTTCCTGTGCTCCTCCACCTTCCTGTGCTCCCTCCTTCTCTGCATTGGCTTTGGGTTGACAACTCTGACTTCTTTGCTCTCTGTGCTCCTCATGTCCTATGAAAGCCATTGCCAAGCTCAAAGCCGAGTTTCCCGTTTTCTTCCAGTGGGTTTATGCTTTCAGGGCTTCTAGTTCAGCGCTGTATGCTTCCGTGCACGGTGTGAGCAAGGCGGGGGTTCACGCTGCAGGGACAGCTGCTCCCCGTACTAGAGATGAGGACTTCTCTTTGCCCAGGATGCTTTCTTTGCTCCACGGTTGAAGGTTAGTCGCTGTGTGCGTGGGCTTATCACAAGTGTATTTGTGCTCTGGGGCTTCACAGCGTGAAGCCTGTGGGTCATTTCCCACTTGACCCGTTTCTAAGCTTTATCCACGACTGCCCTGCTGTGTAGACGTGTCCTGCTGTGTAGACATGCATGTATATGTGGGCACTGTAGCCCACCAGCCTCCTCTACTTGGGTAGGTTTTGGTGCAGTTTCTTGAACTCTCATGATCCACTTCTGTTCTAACAGCCGTACAGGAATATTCGGTATACCTTGTACCAAAGACTCGGTTTCTGTCATTGCAGTCACTCACTCTCTGTCTCCCCACAGATGAGGTGCTCACTCTCCTGCAGACCTTTGTCACATCAGCTGCGGAGAGCATGTCTCAGTTTGTGCTGCGGAGACTCACCATGAACGAGCTGCAGACTGTGAGTAAATGTCGTCCCTTGGCCGCGGTAACTTTGGTTTCCTTGTGGGCACTCACTGTGTCACCTGGAAAAGGTTTCTTTTTTTATATATTTTTAAATTATTTTAATTTTATGTGTATGAGCGTATTGCCTGCATGCATGTAAGTGCACCTATGTCATGTAATGCCTGCAGAGGTCAGAAGAGGGTGTTGGATTCTCTGGAACTGGAGTTATGTATGGTTATGAGCTGCCATGTAGGTGCTGGGAACTGAACCTGGGTCCTCCGCAAGAGGAGCCAGTGCTCTTAATGACTGAGCCGTCTCTCCTGCCCCTGGAGTGTTTTCTTTAGTGAGGTGCTTTCTCCAGGAGCCATTCTAGGAAGCAGAGCAAACAGACTTTGGGACAGCCTAGTGTTGCTGTAGAAAACATCTGAAATAAGCAACTCAAGGGCTAAAGCATTTCTTTTAGTTCATGGTTCGAGAGTGTGTAGCCCATCGTGGTGGGGAAGAGACTGATGGAGTGGCTTACAGCTGGCCAAAGATGGAGGGAGGCAGCCGGCCACACCCAGCAGTAGGCAGAAGCAGCCAGACTGTACCCCTTAAGGGCCGCCCCCCCAGCAATTCACTTCCTCCAGCCATAAAGGTTCCATTGCCACCCAAATAGCATCACCAGATGGGGACCAAGTTTAGAGCTGGGAATGGTTCACATTCAGACCCCGGTTTCCATTCCGTCCATATTACTATGACCTGGGTGGACCTCAGTTTTCTCATATATAAAATAGACATGATGCATCTGTCCCCGTACCAGGCTTGGAGAGTGTTTGCACCATGAGTTTGAGGCCCTTGACACAGCAGTGTATAGCTGGTGCCTGGACCCAGGATTCTGAATGTCAGGTTTAGAGTGGGACTAGGGGCTGTGCGTGCTTGTGCATGTGTGTGTGTGTGTGTGTGTGTGTGTGTGTGTGTGTCTGTGTGTCTGTGTGTCTATGTGTCTGTGTATTTAATGCTCTGCAAATGTTCCTCTCAAAGTACTTGGAAAATACCAAGTACCTATTTTTATAGGAATTTCTATTAATTTGTCATTGTTTGAAACCCCTGGGGACAACCATTGAAGCAATTTGTATGAGTAGATTACCAGGAAGGTGAGAAATTACGCTTATGTGAAGTATAAGAGCTGGTGAGATAGCTCTGCAGGTACAGGCACTCGCCACCACGCCCGAGTTTGATGACCGAGTTTGATCCTTGGGACCCACATGGTGGAAGGACGTGACTGGTTTCTGCAGGTTGTCCTCTGACTTCCACGCGGGCACCATGTGTCCATCCCTCTCTGCCCCCCCACCCATGGACCCTTCCTGTGATAAGTAAATAAAATGTAATACAGTTAAAGTCCAGTTGAGCACATTTATGGGACTGCTTAAGCAGGTGTGGAAATGTAAGCCTAGTTCTTCCTGGAAGTCTTCAGTTTTATTCTTTTTAATTATGTGTCTGTATGTGGGTATGTGCAGGTGCCTGCCGAAGGCTGGATCCCCTAGAGCTGATGCGAGTGGTCATGAGTAACCCGATATGGGTGCTAGGAACTGAACTTGGGTCCTCTCCAAGACCAGCAAGTTCTCTTAACCCTGAGCCCCTTTGTTAATTTTTGTCCCAGTATAATTTTTTATTTATTTTAAAAATATTTTATTTATTGTTTTTATATTTATTTATTACTTTTTGTCTTTTTTGAGACAGGGTCTTCCTGTAACCCCAGCCAGGCTAGACCTTGTTATGTAGACCAGGCTGGCCTTGAACTCACAGAGATCTGCCTGTTTCTGCCTCCCAAGTGCTAGGATTAAAGGCCACCACAACCCGGCTTATTGTTTTTATTTTATGTGTATGAGTGTATTACCTGCATGTATGTAAGTGCACCTGTGATCTGCAATGCCTGCAGAGGTGAGAAGAGGGAGTCAGGATCCCTAGGAACTGGAGTCACAGCTGTGTGGGTGCTGGGAATCGAAGCCTGGTCTGCTGTAGGAATAGCCAGTGCTCTTAACCACTGAGCCAATTCTCCAGCCCCCAGTATAGTTTATTAAAAACATTCTATTTTGTGTTCTTAAACCCTCTTGGTGGCTTTGCCCAGGTGCTTCCAAGATATGAGAAAAATAAACCATTCTATTTGGCTGTTTGTGTGTGTGTATGTATATGTGTGTATGTGTGTGTATGTGTGTGTGTGTTGCATGTATGCACAGCACATGTATGGACATCAAAGGACAACAAGCAGAAATCTCCTTCCACCATGTGGGTTCCAGGGGTTAACTTGGGCATGGCAGCAGGTGCCCTTGCCCACTGAGCTAGCTTCTGGCCCTTCAGTATCATTTGTATCTCAGTATTACCATACAGTTCCACACGCAGTGGAAGGATAGTGTGCCCATTGGGACTGAGATGTCGTGTTTGGATTGTGAAGCTAAAAGCACTCAGGACAGCTCTGCACAGATAAGACTGGAAAAGCCAACTCAGTGTATGATGGACTTTAGATAATTTTGAAGTGTCAACTCTTTAATAATCTAGCTAAGAGAATCCCTGTGAAGCACATTTTAGAGTAGAGTAAGGCTCTCTTCCGACACTCCCCCTCCCCAGAACCAGCAGTGTGCTGGCCTGGGCTGACTGACCAGCCCTTGGGGGAGGAGTCTTTATTTTCTACTTGTGACTTCTGTGGCTGGTTTCAAGTTAGCAACATGAAGCTGCTGGACTGGGGGGCAGGGACTTGTCACTGGAGCATCACTGACCAGGTCCCCACTTGCCTGCTTCGCAGAGGAACATGGTGGTCTGGTGTGCCCCAGTGCTGTCCGAACAAGCTGGGCCCGCAGCTTCCCAGCCTCCCCAGCTGCCCTGTGTGCAGCAGAGGCAGCAGCAGAGTTGTTTTCATTGGTGATTGTGGTCTCTTGGTTCTCAGCCTCTTTCTCCTGGACTTTCTGCTTGGTAGCTTTTTAGACAGAGTCTCATATCCCAGGCTGGCCGGGACCTAGCAGTGTAGTTGAGGTCCATCTCCAAGTCCTGGGCTTTCAGGTCCATGCTACACTCAGTTTACATGGTGCCGGGGAGGGAGCCCAGCCTTTGTTCATACTAGGCAAGCGCTGTGCCATCTAAGCGATGGCTCTCGCTCCTTCTGGACGCTCTTCATCAGCAGGTGGAAGAGCTTGTCCTCGTCGGAGGGCTCCCAGTCCTCATCGGAGGACTCCCAGTCCTCGTCGGAGGGCTCCCAGTCCTCGTCGGAGGGCTCTCAGTCCTCCAGTGTCTCCTTGTCTTCCTGAGCTTGTCTGTAAGCTGGCTTCAGCTCTGCCTAGCCTGGCCTTATGTCCAGTCTGAGCACATCTGGCTCTCCTGAGGTCATTGGTCATAAACTCAGTAGACACATCTCTTGTAACGTGTGGTACTTTGGCCCCGTGGGCACTGTAGACCAGCTGCCATATCCCCGGCTTCCCTGCCAGCACCTCCTCTGGCTCAGTCTCCTGCACACAGCCATCCATTCTGTGTCTTCTGGGAACACCCACAGTCCTTGTGGATGAGGGACAAGCAGCTCTTCAAAGCTGTGTGCTGAGTCCGTCTTTCTCCTTTCCTTCTCTCTTCCCTCTCATCTTCTGTACCCCATCTTCTGTACCCCATCTTCCCTACCCCATCTTCCCTACCCCATCTTCCCTACCCCATCTTCTGTACCCCATCTTCTGTCCCCCATCTTCCCTACCCTATCTTCCCTACCCCATCTTCCGTACCCCATCTTCTGTACCCCATCTTCTGACCACATCTTCTGACCACATCTTCCCTACCCTATCTTCCCTACCCTATCTTCCCTACCCCATCTTCCATACCCCATCTTCCCTACCCCATCTTCCCTACCCCATCTTCCCTACCCCATCTTCCCTACCCCATCTTCCCTACCCCATCTTCCCTACCCCATCTTCCGTACCCCATCTTCCCTACCCCATCTTCTGTACCCCATCTTCCCTACCCCATCTTCCCTACCCCATGTTCTGTACCCCATCTTCCCTACCCCATCTTCAGTTCTGATGTTGATGTGAGCTGTGCACCTTCAGCTGCTGGAGAGTCTCACTCTGATCTAGTAAAATCAAGCGCCCCCCCCACCACTGTTGTTGCTTCCCCAGGTTCCTTTTCCAGCACCACCTTCCTGTCTGGAACTTGGGGTGCTCCTGGCTCCTTATCCCTCATCAGCCCTGGTGTAGTCTGCCATGTGTGCTGCGATTGTTTCATTTTTCTGCATTGCTTTCTGGCACCTGGTAAAGCACCAGGTGGTCTTAGTGCTAAGAGGTTATAGTGATGAATTATTCTGAGCCTAGCAGGCCTCCCATGGTACTGAGATTGTCTTTGCTACCATAATCATCATTAAGGCCACATTAATCTGTCCATCACACGTTCTCTTGATTAATTCTTTCAAAATTGCAGTGATGAGTAGGCATTACTATCTCCATTGTATGTCTATGAAATCAGAGGTCTAGGTCATAGAACTAGTGCATGCTGGAACTGAGTTCTCCTGGGTTAATGAATCAGAAAATCCTGTCCTCCCCACCTGCTGGCTCCGAGGTGTTGGGCAAGTCACTGGACCCCCTTGGAACTTAGTTCTCCTAGACGACTGGTGAACAGTAAACAATATGGCATTGTCATCGCCACTGCCGTTCATGGTGTGTCTGCCCTCCGTGGTTACCCGAGAGAGACTGTGCAAGCCTGGGCCCATCAGCATCCAGTCATGGAGTGGGGAGGCGCTCTCTGAGGAGCTACAGACAGTTAAGGAGTGCGGAGGGAGGGAAAGGTATTTTCTTCAGTGGCGTGTCCACTGGGAAGATGCCCATGCTCCTGCGAACAGCTCCTCACCTGCGTCCTATGAGCACCCCTAAGGAAACATCCTGTCAGTGTAAAAAATAAATAAAAGACATAAAAGTAGAAGGGGAACTAACTGGAAAGAGGATCACTGGGAGGGGGAGGGGACAGGAGGAAAGTAGGGTGGGTATGGTCGATTACAGGATACACAGTATGAAAACGTCATAATGTATGGTGAATGTATGCTAATAGAAAACAGCCCGCAAAAGCATTGGTGGACTACAGCTGCCTCCAGGGTTTCCTGATCAGTGCAGGGACAGGTGCGGTGCTGTGAAAGTGTCCCCAAGGCTGGGAGTGTCCTGAACATAGACAGGGGCGTCCTTAGGCTTGGGAGGATTTTCTGGGCACTGTGGGTGGGGAGGCTCTTTCTCTTGTCAGTGTCTCCTTAGTACATTTAAACACAGGGAGGATTTGCTGCCTGAGCTCTCCTGTGTGTGAAAATCACAGACCCCGTTGTCCTTACATGTTCCAACATCTGTTGTAGGTGGCCGATCTGGACCGCTGCCATCTGTATCTCCAGGTGTTGACTGAGCTCACAAGTCTCCAGGTGAACCTGGGCTGGAAAGCCGGCAACCCTGTCAGGAGAATCCTTTCTCCTTTGAAAAACTCGTGTATTCAGCATCTTCAGGAGGCCGAGGGCAGACAGGTAACCCTCCAGATGGGTGTGAGTACAAGTGGGCACGAGGGAATCCCTGTGTGGTTACTACACAGATTACTGCCATTATAAAAATAATTCGCTGAAGTATAATTGCTAAGGTAGTGCCTGTTGGGGACGAACTGCGAGGGCAGGTTTGGAACACCATTGCAGCAGAGTGGATGGAGATGTGACTTCAGTTTTGGACCGTGTGTGTGTGTGTGTGTTTTGTGCGTGCATGTGTGCATGTGCGTGCATGTGTGCATGTGCATGCATGCCCAGTGTGCTGGGAATTGGTCACAGGACTTCATTTATGCTTGGTCAGGTCTTAATTTTTTTCCACTTGTGACCCTTTTTCACCCAAGAACTGTTTATGTGACCCTGGGTATATAAAATAGGCATCCAGATCAAATAAGGAAATTTATTTTAGAGTAGTGGGTGGAGAGATAGCTCAGAGGTTAAGAGCACTGACTCCTCTTGCAGAGGACTTGGGTTCAATTCCTAGCACCCACAGGGCAGCTAACAACTGTCTGTAACTCAAGTTCCAGGGGAGCCAACACCCTCTTCTGACCTCCATTGCATGACATGTGTGTACTTAACACATATGTGCAGGCGATGCACCAAACACATAAAAATAATAAAAGCTATGGCAGTGTACAATAAGAGAAGCCTCCACCAGGGAGTGAGCGTGCAGGTGTGCGAGCAGGAGGAAGGCTGGGAGCGACGTGCTCCCAGCTCCGCTGTGTAAGAAGGCCTGGGGCCACAGCCTGCGGCAAGGCCAGATCTTCCTTTTATGGATTGATTTTAACTGCTACTTCAAACACACTACCGTTCTGCAGAGAGCCAGAGAGCCTAGTGCTGTCTGTTGGATTTTCTTTCCTTTATGATGTGAAAGGCAGCAAAAGAGGAGGAGGCAGGCAGGGAGGGAGGACAGGTAGGGAGGGAGGACAGGCGGGGAGGGAGGACAGGCAGGGAGGGAGGACAGGGGGGTGGGCCCAAGGAGCTCAGTTCTCTACGGTGGTCTGTGACTTCAGAGTTACTCTGTGTCCTGTGCAGGAACTGAGCCTGAGTCATCAGGTACACCGAGTGGTCAGCATGGCCACCCTGGCTGCACTGTGCAAGGCTGCGGACCAGCACGTGCTCCTGCAGCAGGAGTCTCCTGACGCTGACCCTGTGGACAGGTTCCTCTTTGCTCTTCCGCTCAATCAGACGCTGCAGAAGCCCTGTGTGGAGGAGCAGAACAAGTGTTCACACCCCGCAGAAAATGGCCGGTGAGTGTTGTTGAGCGTTAGCAGTGTGAATCTTGTTGGGGTCCTGGTCATCGGAGACCCCAGTGCTATTCATGGTAGGGTCAGGACACGAGGCTCCATTTTGGATGAAAATACGCTCTCATGTTCTTCGTTTTCCGTGTCAGAGACCTGCAGGCTTCTCATGTCCTTCATCTTCCATGTCAGAGACCTGCGGGCTTCTCATGTCCTTCGTCTTCCGTGTCAGAGACCTGCAGGCTTCTCCTGTCCTTCGTCTTCCGTGTCAGAGACCTGCAGGCTTCTCATGTCCTTTGTCTTCCATGTCAGAGACCTGCAGGCTTCTCTGCACTTTGTTTTCAGACATCTGACGTGGTGGAAATACCTTGAGGGAAATTCCATCGTGAGGTTGTTTTGTTATTTAGTGGATAGGATATTTGACAGTGGCCTCATGTATCTACTGTGCTAGTCAGTTTTCTGTTGCTAGAACAGTACACCTGGGGGTGGGTACCTTGTAAGAAGAGAGGTTTGTTTGACGTAATGGTTTTGGAGACTGGAAAGCCCATCAGCTGGTGCTGGCATCTACTTGGGTCCTGCCTGGAGAGAGAGGGCTTGGTGGTATTTTACCTACTGCTGGATGTCAGAAGTTCAGGAGGTGCATCAGTGACAAGCCAGAGGGAGCTGAACTCTTCACCAGCCCCTCCAGATCTTGTTTACTAGGCTAGCCCCTTTAGGGCAGGCATTTAGGCAATGTAGGGGAGAAAGCATTAACTTGTCCCTGAGGGCTTTACCTCAGACCTGAGACACATCTCCTGTCTCTCATAAGCCCCCCCTCCTAGCAGACCTTCCTCCCAGCAGCCCCTCACCTCCCAGCAGCCCCTCTTCCCAGCAGCCCTCACCTCCCAGCAGCCCCTCCTTCCAGCAGACCCTCCTCCCAGCAGACCCTCCTCCCAGCAGACCTTCCTCCCAGCAGAACCTCCTCCCAGCAGACCCTCACCTCCCAGCAGCCCTCACCTCCCAGCAGCCCTCACCTCCCAGCAGCCCCTCCTCCCAGCAGCCCCTCCTCCCAGCAGACCTTCATCCGAGCCCTGCCCATGGGTTTTCAGGAGACAGACCACTTCAAAGCACTTTTGTTTCCTGCTCTGTAAAGATCTATACAGATTTGAGAAAGTATGGCTTAGCAACTCTCCTCTTTTAATTTAGTGTTTTTGAAGAGCCCTCATCTTCCCAAGGATGGGGCAGAGTTGTTGCACAATACTTCCGCGATCAGTGGGTCTGCCTGTCCTTTCTGTGGAGAAAGTACCATGCCCTGATACCAGCCACAGACAGTGATGTCCCCGAGCACCTCCTCCCTGCAATCCAGAAGCCAGTACAGACCCTGCAGTCCGCCCTGGACGCCCTCACCCTTCTCCCTGCTGACCACGTCTTACCTGTGCTCCACTGCATGGAGGTGCTGGTTCCCAAGGTGAGGTGAGGGAAGGGGAGGGTAAGGGAACCACAGCTGCGGTTCTCAAGTCAAGTGACAGCTGTGTGTTTATCCTGTCAGCTCCTGATCTCTGCGGAGTCACTCTGTGTAGAGTCTTTTGACATGGCTTGGAAAATCTTATCTTCTTTGAGCAACACCCAGCTGACCTTCTGGCCGAATTTAAAAGCTTTTATTCACTTTGTTTTCAATAACAAAGTTCTTACCATTGCTGCGAAACTCCAGGGGCAGGCGTATTCCAAAATAAAAGAGGTAACTTTCCTTTGCAATTTGTGTAATCTATACTATCCAAGGAAGAAGAGTTGTATTTGTAATTAGGTATCAGATTGTTGTCAGGAGGCATTCCTGTGTCATGAGTGAGGTGTAGACAGGAGGCTCAGGACTGAGCCTGACTCCACCTGCCCTGGTGGTGATTTGCCTTCATGCCTCTGCGACCCGACAGGCAGGACTTGAGGTAGAGAGGCTGACTTTGGCTCACAGTTTCAAGAGGCACAGTCTTCACAGTGGGGTGCGATGGGTGGCCCTGCCTGCTCCCCCTGTAGTGGAAGGAGTGTGGATTGGCGGCTCTGCACATCTTGGTGCATGGGGAAGTTGCAAACAGTCCCAAGCAGGGACAGTCTGTAACCCTCCAAGGCCCGTCCCTAGCAGCCTCCCTCTCAGAACACCCTCCCCCCAGCTGAACAAATGGTTCAGAACGTGAGCCTGTGGGAAATTACGCACACAGACCACAGTGCCTCCCGTCGTCGTCGTCGTCGTCGTCGTAGTCGTCGTCGTCTTCATGCTTTTGTACAGTGCTTCTGGCTAAGACTGGGAACTCAAAGGAAGCAACATTTTTCCCTCTCTAGGGAAGTTGGGGGCCTGGCAGCACTGTCCTGACTGAAGGTTGACAGCTTGGTTCTGGGCAGAACTGGCACGCTCTCTGCCATAGGCTGGACGCCAAGTCAGGGGCTTCCTGGTTTTGTACTTGTGCTGTAGAACTTAAGAAAAAGCCTTTATGTGTATGAATATTTGTTTGTGTTAAGCATACCCATACATGCAATGTCCATAGAACTGGAGTTACAGAGAGTTATTAGCTGCCATGTGTATGCTGGGAACTGAACTGGGGTCCTCTGCAAGAGTAGCCAGTGTTCTTAACAGCCGAGCCAAGTCTTAGCTCCTGAACTTTTATTTTTTAAGTCTCATGTAGAAACATACAGGGAAAAGAGTTAAGGGTCTTTGTGTTTTCCGGAGGCCTAGTCAGCCCTCTGCATCTATGACTTCACATCGGCAGATTCAGCCAGTGATGGAACGTGTGAGGACAGGTAAGATGGCTCAGTAGGAAAAGGTGCTTGCTGACGAGCCCGACAACCTGAGTTCAATCCCTGAGAGCCACATAGTGGAAGAGGACACTTGACTACGACGCGTTATCCTCTGACCTTCGCATATGTGCCATGTGCACTCGTGTACATACACACTAAATAAATAAATGTAAAAGCATTTGAAGAAAAATTTGCATCTGGACTGAACACATACAGACTTTTTGCTCCCTTTCGTTATTCCTAAATAATATATATATATAAAACAACTGGGTAATATGGTTGCTGAGTATTTTAAGAATGTTGTCTATGAACATTTGAGGTCCATTTGTAGCTCTCCTGGGTCAGCTGTAGCCTGTGTGCCCAGGTTGCACATGCCTGACGGAAAGTAGTCAAAGCCGTGCCCAGAAAGTTTCCATCCAGAGAACGCAGCACTTCATTCCTCCTGGAGCGCTGTCCTGGGCCCTGAGGACGGCTGTCTTTGCTTCTGCAGCTACTCCTTCCATAGCCCGTGGGCTTTTGCTCGCTGAAGAGTCAGGCTGGCTCTGCCCCTGCTCTCGGCCGTGCTGCCCCCTGGCCCCGTCTGCTCACAGTGAGCAGCCGCACATGCTGGTCTCCTGGGGCTTCGGAGGAGAGGTGGGCGAGGAGGTGCTGTGTCCTTCTGTTCTGCATCCTGGGCACTGGATTCTCCTGCAGAGTTCTGCTTGGATGGCCTTCTCTAATGTACAGTGCTGAGACATGAGGAGTTAGCATTCTGCCATTGTAGATCATGGGCAGTTATTCCAACAGGGGTCAACTGCATATTTTCCAGAGTGTAAGTTTATCATACAATTCACATCCACCATTTTAACAAGTAAATATGCTATATACACAGGAATGGAACTCCTCAGTAGGCCCCGAGGCTTCTGAAACCTCTTTGTAGGTTGACATGGAAGTTACACATGCTCAGTATACAGAGTTTGGGGATGGGCTGTACGTTAGTTTTATCATTGTTGTGACGAAACACTTGCTAAAATGAACTTGAGGAAGGATAATTTTGGCTCTCAGCTTGAGGCTACATCCATCATGACAGGGAAGACACGGTGGCGGGGGCACTAGACGGCTGCTCACACTGTCTACGGTCGGAAGCAGACTCTGCTTACTTTCTACTTTGTATTCAGGCTGGGACTCCAGCCCGTAGGTGTCCCACATCCAGAGTGCATCTTTCTTCATTTAATCCTCTGTGGAAATACCCAACGGACATCCAGAGGCGTCTCCTCACTGATTTTTAAATCCATCGAGTTGACAATGGAGATGAACTGTCCAGGCCTTAAGGGCTTATTTCCTTAGGAACTGTCACCTGAAAGCATCCAGCATTAGTTTTTTAGCAACACTATTTTTTTTTTTTTTTTTTTTTGTTTTTTTAGACAGGGTCTCCCTTTAGTCCCAGCTGACCTGAGCTTGCTCTGTAGACCAGGCTGGCCTTGAACTCATAGAGATCCGCCTGCCTCTGCCTCCCGAGTGCTGGGATTAAAGGCGTGTGCCACCATGCCCGGCTTCTACTAATTTACTTTTTAAACTAACTTGGTCAAAGGGTAACCTGATGGTTGTATTTCATTTCAGATTATATACAAGATAATTGAAATGTCTGCCATAAAATCAGGGGTCTTCAATATTCTGATAAGTTACTGCTGCCAGTCTTGGATAATAGCTGCTTCCAGTGAACCCCAGGGACCTTTTTCTAGTGCTAAGAATTACAGCGAACTTGTCCTGGAGGCTTGTGTTTTTGGAACTGTGTTTAGGCGTGATCAGAGGTAAAAATGCCAGTATGTCAAAGTTATCACACGTGGGTGGTTACATTTGCACTGAGGCTTTGGATGAGAAGAATAGAAAGTATTAACTTTGGGGCTTTTATTTTCTTGCCATCTAAACCTTTTGTTCTTTTTCAATTTTTTTTTTTTTTCATGGAAAGACTTACTCAGGATGTCCAAACCTTCATAGAAAACCTCGGCCATGATTGCGCAGCAAATGTCGTTACTGAAAAGTAAGTGAGGTCCATTTCCTGGGTCTTGACCGAAGTGAGACATGTCATGATTTGACATTTGTGACAGATGGTCTGTGTTTGTAAACCCCTGGCGGCATCTCGTGAACAGGCTGTACTACGTGGCATTTTTCTGTGACTAGATGCCTGACAAGAAGCACCTCACGGGAGGAGGCTCATGATTTAAAGGGATGCGGCCCCTCGTGGCTGCAGGAGTTGGGGGCTTATACCCTGGAGGACTAGGAGGTAGAGAGGCCTGGGAAGTGGAGCTCCCCTTTCCCCCAGTGCTGTAACAACCTGCCGGGGATCATTATCCAAATGGTAACATGCCTACGCCTGTTTTCTTATTTATTTTTTAAATTTTGTATGTGTATGAATGTACTGTCTTCATGCAAGTTTGTGCACCCGTGTCGTGCAATCCTGCAGAGGTCAGAAGAGGGTGTTGGATTCCCCTGGAACTGGAGTTAAAGACCGTTCTCAGCCACCATGTGGGTGCTGGGGATCGAACCCGGGTCCTCTGCAAGAGCAGTCGGTGCTCTTAACTGCTAGGCCGTCTCTCCAGCCCGCCTGTTTTCTTTTACAAATAATATTCTTTGCTCATATATTTTCTTGCTTTCTTTAGTACTTACTAAAAGTTAACAAACTTTCAAGTCTAGCCTAGCTTTGGAAGTGTCATTGGAGAACATGAAGCCCCTGTTCCTCTTAGGGGAGGGGTATTGGGAGAAGAGGGTGTTAGGGGAAGGGAGTGTTGTGGAGAGGGGTTGTATGGGAGAACGGAGTGCTTATCAGAACAGTTTTTTCTTTAGTTTGTCTTGATTGTCAGTCACCATTCTTTTTTTTTTTTTTTTTTTTTTCGAGATAAGGTCTCCCTGTAGCCCCAGCTGTCCTGGAACTCGCTACGTAGACCAGGCTGGCCTTGAACTCACAGAGATCTGCCTGCCTCTGCCTCCCAAGTGCTGGGATTAGGCACCATTTTAACAACTAAATATGCTATACACAAAAATAGAGCCACTCTAATGGGCCCTAAGTGTTTTTTGTGCGATTGTTTGGAAGCCTTTCAGTGATGCATGATTAACATGTAAAAAGCTATACATATTCTGTGTGTGTAGCTAGTGAGTGTGCAGAGAGGCATTAGGGTCTAATTCTAGGATAAGATTGCTCTTACCTAACTGAACTTTAAAGGGTATTTATTATTGTGTGTGTGCATACGTATGACACAGCACAAATATGGAGGTCAGAGGACAACTTGTGGAGAAAGCTCTGTCCCTTACATGAGTTCTGAGTGTTGAACTCAGGTCTCCCAGCTTTGGTATCAAGTGTCTCTACCCACTCTAGCCTGGAACTTTTTTTAGAACTTGTCAAATACCTATTTTTTTCCCTTTTTTAATTTGTATTTTATGTGTATGAATGTATTGCCTGTATGTATGTAAATGTACCTGTGTTGTACAAAGCCTTTGGAGGTCAGAAGAGGCTATCAGAGTCCCTGGAACTGGAGTTAAGAATGGTTACCAGCCACCATGTGGGTTCTGGGATTTGAACCCAGGTCCCCTGTAAGAGCTATCAGCTCTCTCAACTGCTGAGCCATCTTTCCAGCCCCATCTCTTTGTTTTTAAGCTTTGTTGTTTCAGGTACTTTAAAAGATGTATGTGCTTATAAAGACCAAAAGCATTTTATTTGTTCAGATTTTAATTTATTTAATTTTGTTATTTTTGCTCGTTTCCCTGGCTGGTGTAGCATATCAGTGGGCGGTTGCCAGCTGTCCCTCGCAGCTAGATTGACATTACTGCTACATTAAGGCAACAGTCATTGCACTCTAGCAGCTAACATGACGTGTGGACCTACCAGCCATTTCACTTCATCCTTCTGTGAGGGAAACTGAAAGCGCTGTGTGAATGTTGAGAGCGCACAGGGTCTCCAGATCCTGCCCCATTAAACAGTGCCTGCAGAGGAGCGAAGAGACAAGCTGGGGGCTGGGTGCGTGGTGCTTTCTCTCACTAGAGTCTACTGTGTCCACAGGGACCATAGTGTGTGTAGTTCTTCCCAGGTCTGCATGGAGCTGCGCATGTTTTCCTGTTAAATATTGGTGCTGTCTCCCGCAGTTCAGAAGGGTGGTCATTCCGTCTAGGCCTGCGTAACCTTGGGCACCGTTCTGCAGGACTCGGCATTGGTGATGGGGTTGGTCCTGGTGGTAGATATGTTTTTCTGTTTCTAAAACATATTTAACATAGTTTATCATTTTATGTTTTTAGCAATAAAAGAGAAGACTATTATGTGAGAATTTGTGCTGTCAAATTCTTGTGTCTGTTAGATGACTCAGACATGTCACACAAGCTGTTTATAGAAGATCTTGCAATTAAACTGTTGGATAAGGTAAATAGCTTTTATCTTACTTCAAATTAACTTTGCTTTTAATGGGCCAGTGTCCAGTGTTTGCTCTTTTTTTCCCATGGTGATGGAAGGTCTTTCCAAACACCTTTTACTGAAGTTCTGCTGTGTGCAAAGCCTTGTTCAGTGGCTGTCCCCAGGGGACAGGTTTGGTCCCTGTGCCC
This sequence comes from Rhizomys pruinosus, assembly GCA_009823505.1. Lineage (NCBI taxonomy): Eukaryota > Metazoa > Chordata > Mammalia > Rodentia > Spalacidae > Rhizomys > Rhizomys pruinosus. Next base: position 1,094,855 of record VZQC01001088.1, on the reverse strand, counting down.
TCTCATCTTGTGCATTTTTCACCGTCAGTTCAAATGTGCAGTGTTTACCGTGCTACATGCTTATGAAAGAAATGGAGCAAATGGGCAGGCATTCAGAAGTGGTCCCCCCAAGACCCAGAACCCCAAGTGTCACTGTATGAGCAAACGGGCTGAGGTTCAGAAGTGGTCCCCCCAGGACCCAGAACCCCGAGTGTCACTGTATGAGCACATGGGCAGATGTTCAGAAGTGGTCCCCCCAGGACCCAGAACCCCGAGTGTCACTGTATGAGCACACAGGCAGATGTTCAGAAGTGGTCCCCCCAAGACCCAGAACCCCGAGTGTCACTGTATGAGCAGACGGGCTGATGTTCAGAAGTGGTCCCCCCAGGACCCAGAACCCCGAGCGTCACTGTATGAGCAGACGGGCCGACGTTCAGAAGTGGTCCCCCCAAGACCCAGAACCCTGAGCGTCACTGTATGAGCAGATGGGCCGACGTTCAGAAGTGGTCCCCCCAGGACCCAGAACCCCGAGTGTCACTGTATGAGCAGATGGGCCGACGTTCAGAAGTGGTCCCCCCCAAGACCCAGAACCCCCAGTGTCACTGTATGAGTTACTGCATTTGTCATTGCTGTGACAAACTACATGACCAAACCAACCTATGAAGGAAGGGGAGAGTTTGTTTTGGGTGTTGGGGTTTTTTGATTTTTTTTTTGGTCTTTTTGAGACAGGGTCTCCCTATAGTCCCAGCTGTCCTAGTACTCGCCTTGTAGACCAGGCAGGCCTTGAACTCACAAAGATCAGCCTGTCTCTGCCTCCCAAGTGCTAGGATTAAAGGCGTGCGGCACCACATCCAGCTGATTTGTTCTTTTTTTGAGACAGGGTCTCCTTGTAGCCCCAGCTGTCTGGATCTTGCTGCGTAGACCAAGTTGGCCTTGAACTCACTGTGAGTTTAAGGCCAGCTTGGTCTACATAGTGAATGACAGCTGAGGCTACAAGGAGACCCTGTCCCAAAAATATGGAAAAAAAAGTCTCTCCACTGTGAGAGTTTGAGGGGGTCTCAGAGGAAACTTTATTGGTTGCCTTAAGGCTGAATTAGAAGTGAAGGTGGGGAGCAGGACATTCTAGAGAAGAACAGAAATTCATATTATTCTGAATACGGTCAGAATGGCTTCTGCAAGGGGCATTCTGCTGAGGGCATCAGGAAAGAGCTGTGTGCAGGGAAAGGAGGCTGCTCTGGGCTGCCAGCTTCAGATGGCACAGGGCACAGGGCATCAGGAAAGAGCAGAGAGGAGGGCAGTGGAAGGAAGTGGACTGGGCGAGAGCAGAGAGTGCACAGGCTCACTTAATAGTCTGCCCTGAAAAGCAGCAGGGGGTGGGTCCTGGAGGAGGTTTCAAAGAACATGTTGACCTGTGAGGGTGATGATCCCATAGTGCAGAGAAGATGAAAATCACCAGCCCCGAAATCACAAACCAGTCCTCCTGTCCTCTCTTTACACTTGCCTGGATGCCGGCTTAAAGAAAGAGTGCTGGTGATGCGGCTCTGTTGGTAGAGTACTTGCCTAGCATGCACAAAGTCCTGGGCTCTACGCCCTGCACAGCATAAACCAAGTGTGTTGGTGTATGCCAGTTATCCTAGCTCTTTGGGGGTGGGAACAGGAGGTAGAAGTTCAAGGTCATTGTTGACCACAGAGCAAATTGGAGACCATCTCAAAGTGGAGACTATCTCAAAACAAACATAAAAAAAAGAATCAACTGAAAATATCCAAGTATCGATAAGGATGGACAGAACCTGGAACAGCCCTGCTGCTAGTGGGAATACAGAGTGCTGTGGTCATTCGAGAGACAGGTGTGGAAAGAGCAAGCAGTTGTCTAGTATCCCACATGTTCTGTGGCCCAGCAGCCTTGGTGCTGCCAGACTTCAAAGCACTCAGTCCGAGTCCCACTGCAGAATCAAGAACCCACCACCATCTGTGGAATCAGGATTCTGGGGACCGGGCCTGCAGTCAGTTTTAACAAGCCCTTAGCTCTGAGGCTGGTGGGATTGAGGGCCACCGGCCTAGGATTTTGAGGCCAGAGCTGGGATGCCTGTTTTTAGGAGTTCCGTGGTGCAGGTGGTTTGTCTCTCAGTAAGAAACTGGGCAGGGACATCAGTAAGTCTCATCCCTGGTTTGGCTCAGAAGCAGGAATTTGTGTGTGTGTGGGGTGCGTATCTGAGGCTGTGAGAACAACTGTATGTGCTCTTGAAGAAACTGTAGGGCTTATTCAGAGAAAACACAACTGGGTCAGGAGGCCCAAGCAGCCAGCAGACAAACAGAGCTTTCCAAATGAAAGAGCTTGCTGTGGAACAAGGACAGGACAGAAATGAGCCAGAAGGAATTCTAGTAGTGCCAAGCGAGGACAAGGCTCCACAGCCCCCAGTGACGTGGAAATGTGAGAGTCGACCCTGGCGACTCATTTCTAGGTGCACCAAGGCTGAGAGGCGGAGGAACTCTGAAGACCTGCATCACAGGACACTTACAGAAGTCAGTGGTAGTAGAGGGTGAGGAGCTTTGGTCACTGTCAGGTTACCGTCAAGTCAGTGTTCACTTAGTAAAGCTTAGGGCATTGTGCACATACTCGGACGTTTACAGGGCTACATGGGAGAAGAAAGGTCACTGAGAAATTGTGATGGGGGGCCATTTGTGGTTGGCTGGCTTTTCATCTTGATAGTGGCTAAAACTGTACAGCACTCTTCAGCACCATCTGGGCTCAGCAGGGAATTTGGTAACGAAAGACAACTTTGAGGGACTGAGGCAGTAGCTCAGCAGTAAAACAAGTCCAGGCTCAAGTCCTGCCAGAGACAGAACAAAACACTGAAAGCCTGTAACGGTCTCTGAGGATAGCAAAGAGTACGATGAAGCCAACTTGTGTCTTACAGCACCTCTGGCTTGTGTCCTACAGGCACTGGCTCAAACTGCAGATTCAGGTTGAAATAAGACAAAGGGGTGTAAACTGAGATGCATTTGTGATGCATTCTAATACTTTAGGATCTTAAATTGTCACTGATTTTTGTCCTCATTAGTCACAAATGTGGTAGGCGGTTTGACACTGATTTCTTCTCCATCCCTCCAGGATGAGTCTGTGTCCAAGTCCAGAACTCGCTACTATGAGAATTCTCTACAGCACCGGGTGAAGAACAGGGTGTGGCAGACACTGCTGGTCCTGTTCCCCAGATTTGATCAGGTGTGGCAACTCTTAAAAGTCTGTACAAGTCTTGTTTGTTAATATAAGTTGTGGGTAAGGGGTTGTGTGGACAAGATCAGTGGACAACTGACCTCAGGTGTCAGCTCTCACCTTCCACCTTGCTTGAGACAGGGTCATAGAACAGGATGTCAGAACAGCTGGCCCATGAGCCGAGGGCTCCCCAGCTTATGACTGTCCATAAGGGCACTGGGGTACCAGATGTGGCTACCCTGGCCAGCTCTTACCTGTATGCTTATGTGGCAAGTAATTTATTCACTAAGCCATCTCCCCAGCCCTTGATCAGTATGTTTTAGATTTGTGTGTGTGTGTGTGTGTGTGTGTGTGTGTGTGTGTGTAGCACCTGGGTATTCTTGGAGGCCAGAAGAGGGCACTGGATCCCTCTGAGGCTAGAGTTATAGATGGTTGTAAGTGGTCCCATGTGGGTGCTGGGAACCAAATTTGGATCCTCTACAAGAACAGTAAGCACTCTTAACAGCTGAACTGTCTCTCTAGCCCCTGATCTGCACATTTTAATAATGTTTCATATGAATAAACTATTTTATAGAAACTAGTGTGCATTTTAAAACTTGGAAGATAATCTTAAAATGTATATAAAGTCTGTAAACTGGGAGTCATGGAGCAGGAAAGCTGGGGGGCGGGCACTGGAGGTTTCCCTGCATGCCCTCCCTGTTTTCCCTTCAATAATTTAATGTCACATTTTAAGTGTTGAAAGGGTCCTGTGCCATTTGATGTAAGTGCTAGTGCATGCCTATAACTCCTAGCACTTGGGAGGTGTTCAGGGTCACCCTGGGCTGCATGGCAAGTTTCAGGCTAGGCTGCATCAGCAGAGAGGGGGTCAAGGGTGGGATATGTGCTAACTAGCACCTCATTTTCAGGGATTCTGGCACATTGTTTGGTAGCCTGTGGAGACAGATCACATGCAGCATGTACGGGATTTGGTTCCTTATAGACTTTCTTTAAAGTCCAGCTATAGATTCCTTTCACCCACTGGGACACTGCCCTTCTGACAGGTTAGGTAACTTGGCTGTGAGAGGACATAGCTAATGGAATTAACCAAGAGGTGGAAATGAAAGTCACCTGACTCCAGAGTTCACATTCTATTTCACAAGGGCCTTTGGAGGCCCCGGTGAGACAGCTCAGTGAGTAAAGGCTCTTGGTGCCAAATGTCATGACCTGAGTTTGATCTCCAACACCCACATGGTAGAAGGAGAGAACAGACTTTCAAGTTGTTCTCTAACCTCTGTGGGACATAGGTACTACTAAATGTAGGGTTTGTTTTTTTTTTTTTTTAATGAGCACCTTTGTCCTTTTCTATCAAAAGAAGCTCATTCTTCTTTAAAATAAATCAATAATTTTACGGTACATTTAAATGGATCATTGTTTTTCACTTGCTGCTCACATATGGTTCCTTACTCAGACTGAAGCACAGCTGTGAAGGGAAACCTGGCAGGGTGAGATATTTTAGGGTTCAAGATGTAGGACAGGGAACAGAGGGGGCTGTGGGGCTGAGACCTGAGGGCACGTGGGTACACTGTATCCCACATCCAGACACCAGACTCTGAGTGCTTGGGTCCAAGTGTTAAGTAAGACTGTGTATAAGTACTGTTACTTAGTACTGTATAACTGAGTGCTAGAGAAGTGGATCAGTGGAATGGGAGACTTGAATTCCATCCCCAGCACTAAGATACAAAGCCAGGCTTGGTGGCAGGAACCTATAACCCTGGTGCCTGAGAGGCAGGGAGAGGAGGATCCCTGGGGCTTGTTGCAGCCGCCTAGCCAAACCAGAGAACCCTAGGTTTCAGTGAGAGACCCTGTCAACAAACAGGATGGAAAATGATTGAGGAAGACATCCAACATTGACCTCATGTACACATGCACCCTCATGCACTTATGCACACACATATGAACACACACACACACACACACACACGCGCACACACCACTTGCCAAATAAGTATACAACTGTAGGAAATTATTAGACTTCTCTACGGCTCTCCTTTCTCTACAAAATCAGAGGATAACAACTTTCCTCATAGAATTGGTGCCTCGGTGAATGGTGGTGTGCCTGGTACAAATGGTGTAGCACTGTGCCAGCTAGCACCTTCTAGGCCTCTGCATGCGCAGCTGAGGCCAGCACCTTCTAGGGCCTCTGCATGCGCAGCTGAGGCCAGCACCTTCTAGGCCTCTGCACGGGCAGCTGAAGCCAGCACCCTCTAGGGCCTCTGCATGGGCAGTTGCAGCCAGCACCCTCTAGGGCCTCTGCATGTGCAGCTGCAACCAGCACCCTCTAGGGCCTCTGCATGGGCAGCTGCAGCCAGCACCCTCTAGGGCCTCTGCATGGGCAGCTGCAGCCAGCACCTTCTAGGGCCTCTGCATGGGCAGCTGCAGCCAGCACC
>VZQC01001088.1:1077398-1088593 GCA_009823505.1 Rhizomys pruinosus | reverse complement strand
ATTGTAGCAAAAATACTGGAGTCCATCCTCAATGTTTTCATGCTTTGAATCCAAGCTATTTATACCTAAAGACGGAATGAAGAATGATAGTGTATTTCTCTCTTTAAAATATCAAAATACAACACTTTTTTTTATTATGCTTCAGTGATTGTGCATTTCTGCCCGACAGATTCAAAATCAAGAATTGAACCAATAGCACAGAAAGATTAGGGTTTTTAGCTAGTATTTCTGCATGTAATTAGCATTCTGTTTAGAACAAGAATATAGGGAGATTTCATCTTTTAAATGTTTTGTTTCTCTTCTCTTTAGATGGCCAGAGTATTGCTAAATTCTCCTGACCATTTGTAAAACAAATACAATATTTACTTTTTCTGCTTTATTGTCTATGTTAATTTATAAATAAATCAGTAAATTATATAGAATGCATGTAATTAAATGTTAAATATTTGTTATTTTTATGAAATTATAAACATATTTTAATATACAATATATTATTTCTTAATGAACAGGCTCACTGAGAATCTGTAATTAAAACTGAATTGTCACTGGGCGTGGTGACGCATGCCTTTAATCCTAGCCCTTGGGAGGCAGAGGCAAGCGGATCTCTGTGAGTTCAAGGCCAGCCTGGTCTACAGAGTGAGTTCCAGGACAGCTGAGAATAATAAAAGGGAGACCCTGTCTCAAAAATACTAAAAAAAAAAAAAAAAAAAGAAGGGAGGCCAGTTATGGTGTTGTACACTGCTAATCCCAACACCTGAGAGGCTGAGGCAAGAAGATCACAATCCAGACCAGTGGAGGTCTGGGAGACCTTCAAACAATAACAAAAGAAAATATAATAAAGAAGTAAGGGAAATTGATCCATTTAATACCTAGCAATAAAATGGCTTTGATGTTAGAACTAAGCATGGTTGGAAATTAAATACTTTCCTCTCTGGAAAGGGGTTTTGGAGGGCTGGAGGGACGGCTCCACAGTTAGGAGCACTGGCTGCTTTTCTGGAGGACCCAGGTTCAATTCCTAGCACCCATATGGTAGGGGTGATCTGACATGTTCTTCTGGCTTCTGCAGACATTGCATGCACAGTACACTTACATGTAGGGAAAACACACATACACAAAATAAATTAAAAAAAAAATAAGGGGGGTTCAAACATAACCAGAATAGAAGATACAGAATGAAACCCCTGTCACTCAACCAGGGACGAGGGTCAGTTCACCCCCATTCTGGGTTCACCTCAGATGTTACCTTCTCCTTTCCTCTCCCCTTCCCATAGGAATCAGTTAATTTTCTCATTGCTGTGACAAAATACTTGACAGAAGCAGCTCAGGGAATAAGGGAAGGGTTAATTCTGGCCCCTCAGGTGGGGAAGGCCCGGTGGCAGCTGTGAGGCAGCTGGTCACATCGCATCTGCAGTCAGGAAGCAGAGGGAGCCAGGTGCTGAAGCTCAGCTCATGCAGGCTTCTCAGTGTGGGTCTTCCACCTCCGTGGACTTAGATAATCCCTCAGGAGCGTGCTCAGAGCCTTATCCCTTCCACGATTCTAGATCCTTCCAGTTGACACCATCACCCATGTTTCTTGTACCTTGAAAATCAGCTTTGATGTGAGTGATAGATACCATAGCACCAGCCCCTGTCTTTGAGAGCCATCCCCATGTCTACACTGGAGCCACACAGATCAGGGCACTTTATCCTCATGTGTTACAGGGACGGGATTCCAAATGGCGCCTCAGCCCCACACTTGTTTCCTGAATGCAGTATCGGGCCCTTGCTCTGAGTCTTCTTCCTGACTTTTCCTCTATCCCATACTCCCCACCCGCCTTTTTTTTTTTTTTTTAAAGACAGGATCTTCTGTAGCCCCAATTGGCCTGGAACCCACTATGTAGACCAGGCTGGCCTCAGTCTCAAAGAGATCCATCTGCCTGCCTCTGCCTTTGCCTTTGCCTCCCACATTCTGGGATTAAAGGTGTGCACCACCACACCTGGCAGCTTTCCCCGCTCTTTGAGACAGGGTGTTACTTTTTAGCCCAGGCTGGCCTCAAACTCCTAACAGTTTTCCCACCTCAGACTTTAAAGTGTTGAGATGATGGGCATGAGCCATCATGTCTAGATGCACATCTCTGTAGGGTTCTTGGGATTTCAGAGGAAGTGTGCTAGGGACACGGAAATGTCCAGTATCTGGGTACAGCATGCCAAAGCCCATAACATCTCATTGGCCAAGGTCACATGACCATCTTAGTGCGAGGGGCCTGTGCAGGACCTAAGAATGGACACTGGGTTCCCTGGGGCCACTGCGGTGATTCGGTAGCTCAGGCCCTGAGGTCTTCCTACTTCCTCCAGAGCTTCTGCACACCTTCCTGTAGGCCTGGCCCATGGGCTTGATGTATTCCAGCCATTCGTTGCTGTTGGCCCTGCAACCCCCCCACCCCTACAGTGCTGCCTGCCTTTCAGTCAGGTGCAGGAGGAGCCCCTGTGGCATCCAGTTCTGTGCCCTACACACGTAGCTGGAGGCCGCCTCCAGCCTGGCCTCCCAGCGTCCAGCAGCATCTGGTCAGTTCAGCCAAAATAACGATTCCTTCATCTCATCCTCCTTCAGGGCGAAGAAAAACTTAAAACGAGCATTTGTACGTTTTTGTCTGTTTTATCACATTTGGACATCATCATTCAGAATATTCCAGAAAAGGTGAGTTTGGATTATTTGTAGAGTTTACAGACTGGAAGTTCTAAAGAGGAATGTTTTTGTGGAATTTGAAAATGTAGTGTTCCCTGTAATTGTGTGCAGTTCCTCTCCCCTGCCCCTTGATGTGTATCAGGCACAAGGCCACAGTGCAGGATTCCCGCTGTGTACGTGCTGAGTGACTGAGCTTACCTGGGTGGTTCCTGTTGGTGTAAACAGCTTTTCCTTTTATGCAGATATTTAAATAGGATTTGTTTCCTTGCATTTGTTGCCTGGGTGGAGGTTCTTTAACAAATACTTAAGCAAACTTAGGGGTGGTCAAGTGAGCACCTTCACCCACTAAGCTATCTTGCCAGCTTTTGTATGATTCCTCTCAGCAGTGCCATCTTGTAAGTCGGTAGACCCTGAATAAGTATTGGTGACATATTGAGTGAAGGAATAAGAGAGAGGCTTGCTTACATCTAGTTTGTCCTCCCAGGGGTAATTGAATAGTATCAGTAAGCATGGTTACATGTCTGGGGACCCATCGAAAGGGCCTGGTTGTTCATCATCTGTTGGGCTCATGGCTGCGAAGCCCTTTGAGCAGCTCTAGGTGGCCTGCGTGGAAGAAGCATCAGATTGCTTCTGATGTGGAATTAAGTCTGAGAGGTTGGGAAAGTGGCTCAGTGGGCAGAGTGCTTGCTGTGCAAGTGTTTGGGTCCCCAGAACCCATGGAAAGCCAGATACAGTAGTGCACGTATGTGATCTTGCTTCTGCGGGGAGGTGGGAGGCGGAGACAGGAGGCTTCTCGGAAGCTCTTGGGCGAGCTGGCCTAGCACACTAGGCAGGGCAGCAGCGAACAGGAGATCTGTCTCAAGGTGGAAGGTGAGGACTGTCACAAAAATGAGGACTTTTCCTGAGGCAGTGTGTCACTGAGCTGATCTGTCAGGGTGAGGCCTGTGAGAGGCCTGTGGAGCGAGTCTACCCCCCACGCCTTGCAGCCACAGCCGAGCTCACGCCTCACCTCCCGCTCTCTGCAGAAGCTGGTTCTGAAGCAGGCCCTCACCGTTGCCCTGCAACGGTGCCTCAGCCACAACTTCAGCGTCCGGCTCTACGCTCTCGTTGCCCTCAAGAAGGTCTGGCACCTGTGTAAAGTGCTGCATTTTGAAGAGCATGATGCCTGGACAACAGTCATTGAGTGCAGTCTCAGCCAGGCGGAAAGCATGCATGGAGCAGGGTGAGGATGCTTGATGACACTCCCCATCAGAGCCTGGAGGAGCCAGGCGTCCTGGCCTCACTGCCTTCTTGTGCCTCACCATCCCCTGCCGTGGGGCACACAGGGGCTTGGGTCGCCCAGGGCAAACTATGGTTTGCTGAAACAGGTGGATGGTGAGTCCAGATTAGGCTTTCTCTCTACTCTGAGCATGGCTCCCAGCACAGCAGGCAGGCCTCTTGTTTCCTTTGCTCTGGGAGCTGGGAGGCATCAGGACTGAGCTGTCCCTGGGCCTTCGTGTGCTCCACCTCCAGCTGAGCACTGGCTTTCTCTGCTTGTTGATCCTGACCAGGTTGAGTGTCCTGGTCACCAAGTTTTGACTTCAAAAACAGTTATTATTAAAGTTCGATCCCCAGCACCCACATGGCGGCCGAGAACCGTCTGAAACTCCAATTCCAGGAGAACTCCAGTTCCAGGGGAATCCGACACCATCTTCTGACTTCCGCGGCATTGCATGACACGGGTGCACAAACCTGCATGCAGACAGTACATTCATACACATACAGAAATAAAAAAAAAAAAAAGTATAGGAAGTCTCACAGCCAGAAGTAGCTGTACTGTTGGGCTGATGGTCCCGACTCATGACTGTTTGTCCTGTTACATAAATTCAATCTCCTGCTTCTTTTCTTGGACTTATTGGTTGTTGTATGATTTTTGTAAGTGTTACTTTACTTAATTTCTCTGTTGGTCTTGAGTTCTGTTTCAAAATATAAAACTTTGTGACCTGCTCAGTGGGAAAGCACTCCCTAGAGTGAGGCCTGAGTTCAAGCCCCGGTTATGCAAACAACAAAAAAATAAAAACTGTTACTTTTGTTACGTTTTTTGAGACAGAGTCTTACCTATGTGGCCCAGTCTGGCTTTAAATTCCCATTAATCCTCCTGCCTCAGCCTCTTGAATGCTGGAATTACAGGTGTGTACCACAGTCCCAGTTTTCTGTTTTGTTTTTTTGTTTTCAAAAAGCCAGGAATGGTGGCACACATCTAATAATCCTAGCACTTGGAAGTGTAAGCAGAGGACCAAAGCCACCCTCCACTACTCAGTGAGTTCAAGCCACACTCAGCTCAGAAACCAAAACAAAAAAGAAAACTTTGTAAGTGCCAGTTTCAACCCGGAACATAGTAGCAGTATGCTTAACTAGATGCACAGAGCCCTAGGTTATCCCTGCTACCACAGAATACATAGATCTCTACATAGATCATGGATAGATAGATAGTAGACAGATACAGCTGGGAACATAGTAGCAGTATGCTTAACTAGATGCACAGAAGCCTAGGTTATCCCTACTACCACAGAATACATAGATCTCTACATAGATCATGGATAGATAGTAGACAAATACACAAATAGATGATGATAGATAAGATCTATAGATAGATGATGTATAACTAGCATGCACAAAGCCCTAGGTTACTCCCTGCTACCACAGAAATGTATAGGTCTATATATAGATCATGGATAGATGATAGATGATGTATAGATAGATCCATAGATAGATAACTGGTATGTGGTAGACAGATATCAGATGCATCAGACAGACAGACAGATAATAATGATGAATAGGTAAGTAGATGAAACATTGCTATTGGAAACTGGGTGTATAACCCTGTGATAAAATTCTACCAGTTGGGGGTTGGCGAGCTGACTCAGCAGTTGAGAGCACTGGCTGATCTTAGAGGACCTGGGTTCGATTCCCAGCACTCCCACGGCAGCTAACCTGGAGTCTGTGACTCCAGTTCCAGGGGAGTTCAGTGAATTCTTCTGGCCTCTGAGGGCTTTGCATGAACGGTGCACCTGTATACCTGGAGGTAAAACACTCATATGCATAAAATAAAAGTGAACAAATTAAAAACTGACAGGTCTCTCTCTCCTGAGCTGTGCAGCCCCTCTCTCAGTTACTGCACTCACTTCCCCTCTCCAGAACTGCTTAGTTCCGGGCCCGCCTCACTCCCTGTTCTTCCCTTCAGCAATGCCAGGAAGAACTGGCAGCGCATCCAGGAGCATTTCTTCTTCGAGACATTTCACCCGCTGAAGGATTACTGTCTGGAGGTGAGTGGAGAGTGCTGCCCCTCGTCCTCTGCGTCTGCAGTCCTGCAGCCTGCCTCCTGCCCCAGCTGCTGAAGGGTTGCCATGATGCTCGCTCTCCATCCCTTGACCCTGTAAGATTCTGTGAGTGCGATTGCTGGTCACTCTGCAGCTGTGACAACTGGCTAGTTTTTGTTACTTTCTATTTCTCTGGCAGTGTCTGGCTTGTAAACCTGAACAGAAATCAGAGTGAGAACAGTTGTGCAGGTGAGATTTTCTTGTTCCGAAGCCCATTGTCAGTGAAAGAGCAAAAGACCCACTCTTTGGTTAGAGCAATTTTTTGGTAGATTCTGGATAAAAAAAATTCTGTGGCAAACAGTACTCCACTTTGCTGGTTGCAACAGGATGTCTTTGTGTAATTTTGAGAACTGTAAACATACTCCTAATCACTACAAATGATTTCACTGTATAAAATTATTAAAATTTGCATAGAGGACAACTCCAGTTGTAATTCTATGCCGCCACTGTGAGTTGAAAACAGCTGGCCTGGGACTTTTCCTGTGAGGAATCTGTGTGGTGTGCTAGCCTTAGCTACTGTGCATGCTAGTTTTTATCATGGATAACTGTAAGTTTTCCTTGAAGATGCAGTGAACTACTGTGAGATGTGCTCCATACAACATTGAGTATTTTCTGCCCCACCACCAATATTATTCTCACCATGTTAAAACATATGGGATTTTTGTACGTATTTTTAATATGCTCTGTCTGTGTTCCTTGTCTTGCATACTCTTGTCTCAAGCCTTCCTGGAGTGCTCTCTAGTACTCCATCACCCTTTCCCAGGGGGCTCCTCCTTCTCTCCCTCACCCCTGTCCACCTCAGTCATGTCCCTTACTTAACATCATTGACTCAGGCAGAATGATGCATGTGCAGCAGTGCATGTGAGCTCTGGTGTGTACGCGTGTGCGGCAGTGCGTGTGAGCTCTGGTGTGTACGCTTGTGCGGCAGTGCGTGTGAGCTCTGGTGTGCACACCGTGGCAAGCGGGGTTTGTAGTCCATCCACCAGAACTGTGTCCCTGTGCCTCCATGTCTGAGGCTGGGCTTAGGGCACCTACCTAGCAAATACTTAGTTTTGCACTTTAAGGCAAAGCATATTTGCCTTAAAAATCATGCCTGAGGACACGCCTGTTACATGGCTTGTGTCGTGTGTCTCCCCACAGTTGAGTGTTCTTCAGGAAGGGAGAACAGGCGGCTGTGTGGGCAGCGGTGGCATCGCCATGCAGTTTCTGGACCATGACCTTTGCTGAGCGCATCTGACTTTGTCCTCCTCTCACACTTGAGATGGGAGCTGGCGAAGGCCTGCTGCTCGCCCAGGGAAGCCAGAACTGATTCTGAATGTCTGTGGTGGTGCTGAGCAGGAGACACGGTGTCTGGTGGTCAGGAAACTGCCCTCCTGCCAGTGTCTCCCTGTGGTGACAGTGGCCCTTGGAAGCATGGTGTGTTCTTGGTAAGAGCACAGAAGTTACCGGCACACAGAAGTGCTGGAGGAGAGGGTCCGCCTCCTCTCGGGTTCTCAAAATGAACCCCTGAATGTCTTAGAGCAGAGTAAATAGAAGATCGCCCACGGAACATGAGAGCATGCAGTTCAGAGGGCCACTCGGGACAAGCACCAGTAGTACTAAGCCTGCTGTCGTGTATTTCTATAGTTTTCAAGGAAAATAGGCTTTTTACAATTCTCTTTTCAGACCATATTTTACAGCCTTCCACGGCTCTCGGGAGTTGTTGAAGAGGAGTGGATCTCCCTGGATAAGTTTGAAGGCTTCACAGACATCCCCTCCAAGGTCGGGTCCCGGTGGTATGTCCCGGGGACTGTGCTTGGGGAGCCCAGTCCAGGCGACTGGTCACAGCAGGACCGAGGTAAAGAACAGCTTCTCTCTAACCCCGCCCCGGCTGAGGCCTCTGGACAGTTCTAGATGGGTGCGGATCACGGTGCTCTTCCACTGGCCGGATCTCTGCCTTTCTGCTTAGAGAAAAGGTGGGGCAATGGCAGGGCTGCGGCCTGGCTGACCAGGACTTCAGCTGAAAGCTTGCTTTGTTGTGAAGGCCACGTGGGGCTCCTCTTCTTTCTGTAAACGAATGACTTCTTTTTCTTTTAATTAAGATTTGTAGTATTTGTTGCTCATCTATGACTTTTTCTAGGAAGACGTACTTTCAAAAGCACTGCACTATGAAAGCTGTTCTTTCACTTTAGAGCAGAGAGCAGAGATCTCCATCTTGGTCCTCTGGGTCTGGCTGGGCCACACTCTTGCACTTTCCCCACGACTGTATTACTCTCCTTTCCCTCCACTGCCTGATCCTAGCAGCCTTAGCCAGGTGCTGCTGGCCTCATTCCACCACTCCCCCCTCCCTCCCCCTCCCCCTGCCCGGCTCCTCATTCCACCACTCCCCCCTCCCCCTCCCTCCGTCCGTCCCTCCCTCCGTCCGTCCCTCCCTCCCTCCTTCCCTCCTCCCTCCCTCTGCCTTTTTCCCTAACCATGAAACCATGAAACTGCTTTCAGAAATCAAGAAATTCCCTAAAGTCTAAGTAGCCCCTCCTCACCCCTCCCCTTTCTGTGAGGTTCTGGTGCTGCCCTGTGTTCCTTCCTGACCTTCTTAAATCTGTCACATTGGCTGTTCTCTAAACTCTCCACATATCCAGGCATCACTTAGCTTGCTAACAGTGTAGACTCCAGGGGCTGGGAAGACGGCTCAGCAGGTAAAGCTGCTTGATGCCACCTGATGACACGAGTTCTGTCCCCAAGATTCACTAAAAAAAATTTTAAATGCATGTTCCAGTCAGGCATGGTGGCATATGGCTTTAATCCAGGGACAGGGGCAGGGGCAGGGGCAGGCGGATCCCTGTGAGATAGAGGCCAGCCTGGTCTACAAAAAAAGATCCAGGACAGCTGGGGCTATAGAGAGAACCTGTCTCAAAAAGAAAAAAAAAAAAAAAAAAAAAAAAGAAAAAGAAAGAAAAAAAAAGAATGCAGATTCTTAGATTCTTGTCACACCCTTGGATTTTAATTCAGCATCTCTGGGCAGTTTTGGAAAGGCCATGGACGGCTGAATGGAGCGTCTAGAACAGATCGCCATGAATTTATTTTTCCGTTCACTGGGTGTCCATTGCTTTCCTCCTCTGTGCTGGAAAGCCTCTGCAGCAGCTGGGTACAGATCATGGACAGGGAAGAGGGCGAGTGTGCGATGCTGTGCTGTGCTGTGCTGTGCTGTGCTGGAGTCCTGCTGCTGAACACAGCCAGGGGAGGGGTCACTTGTGGGTCTGCGTGCTGTTGGCATGTTTCTGAAGCAAGGCATACTGCAGCAGCCTTCCAATATCTTGCTCTGCACTGTCCTGAACCACTCAGAATTTCCCTGCCAGGAGCCACTAGCTTGTCACAGAGTACACTGTGAGGTCTCCCCATCTCCCATCTGTCCCTTGTTGGAACCACGTGTCTCATCAGCCCCTCAAATTCAACATGTCCTGACTAGGCTTACCTTCTGCTGTGCTGGTCTCCTGTCACTGGACAGTGTTGCCGTCTTTGCAGCAGCCATTCTTGTCTTCATTGCAGACCCCCAGCTCCAGCTGCCTTGGCTGTCAGCTGCCCAGGCTAGCTCCTGCAGCTCCATCCCACCTGGCGCAGGTGTGAATCTGACCACTGTCCTCCTCACCTGGCCTACACTTAATTTTTAAAAAAATAGGGTTAGAGAGCTAGCTTAGTGGTTAAAAGCACTGGCTGCTTTTGCAGAGGGCCCAGGTTCAGTTCCCAGCACCCACACGGCAGCTCATAACTGCAACTCCAGTTCCACTGACACCTTCCTCTGTCCTCTGTGGGCACTGTACACACATTGCACACAAACATACACTCACCCTCACATACACGGTACACAAACATACACTCCCCCCACACATGGTACATAAACATACTCTCCCCCCCACATGGTACACAAACATACACTCCCCCCACACACATGGTACATAAACATACACTCCCCCACATGGTACATAAACATATACTCCCCCACACACATGGTACATAAACATACACTCCCCTACACATGGTACACAAACATACACTCCCTCACACATGGTACATAAACATACACTCCCCCACGCACATGGTATACAAACATACACTCCCCACACACACATGGTACATAAACATACACTCCCCACACACACATGGTACATAAACATATACTCCCCCAACACATGGTACATAGACATACACTCCCCCCCACATGGTACATAAACATACACTCCCCACACACATGGTACATAAACATACACTCCCCCACACATGGTACATAAACATACACTCCCCCACACACATGGTCCATAAACATACACTCCCCACACACACATGGTACATAAACATACACTCCCCCCCACACATGGTACATAAACATACACTCCCACACACATGGTACATAAACATACACTCCCACACACATGGTACATAAACATACACTACCCCACACACACATGGTACATAAATATACAGTCCCCCCCACACGTGGTAAATAAAGATACACTCCCCCCACACACATGGTACATAAACATACACTCCCCACACACACATGGTACATAAACATACACTCCCCCCACACATGGTACATAAACATATACTCCCTACACACACATGGTACACAAACATACACTCCCCCCACACACATGGTACACAAACATACACTCCCCACACATACATGGTACATAAACATACACTCCCCACACACACATGGTACATAAACATACACTCCCCTCACACATGGTACATAAACATACACTCCCCTACACATGGTACACAAACATACACTCCCCCACACATGGTACATAAACATACACTCCCACACACATGGTACATAAACATACACTCCCACACACATGGTACATAAACATACACTCCCACACACACATGGTACACAAACATACACTCCCCCCACACATGGTACATAAACATACACTCCCCACGCACACATGGTACATAAACATACACTCCCCACGCACACATGGTACATAAACACACTCCGCACACACACATGGTACATAAACATACAGTCCCCCCCACATGTGGTAAATAAAGATACACTCCCCACACACACGTGATACATAAACATATACTCCCCCCCCACATGGTACATAAACATACACTCCCACACACATGGTACATAAACATACACTCCCACACACACATGGTACACAAACATACACTCCCCC
>VZQC01001088.1:1033197-1075810 GCA_009823505.1 Rhizomys pruinosus | reverse complement strand
AAACATACACTCGCCACATCCCCACATAGTTAAAAAAAAAACAGTCCCCCACACATGGTACATAAACATACACTCCCCCCAACACATGGTACATAAACATACACTCCCCCCCCACATGGTACATAAACATACACTCCCCCAACACATGGTACATAAACATATACTCACCTCCATGCATTGTACATAAACATACAGTGCCTACACACACATACACTCCCCCACGCACATGGTACATAAACATACACTCCCACACACACATGGTACATAAACATATACTCACCCCCACACATGGTACATAATCATACACTCACCCCCCCCATCAACAAATTAAATATATAATTTTTTTTTCTTTTTGAGACAGGGTCTCCCTGTCAGCTGGCCTGGAACTATTTAGACCAGGCTGGCCTTGAACTCACAGAGATCCTGCCTCTACCTCCTGAGTTCTGGGATTAAAGGCATGTGCCACCACACCCAGCGTATAAAGAATATTTTTTAAATACATCCAAAGATACAAGTAAGTACATACAGAGTTGATTAATGCTCATTTACCTATGGGGCTGTTATCTTTTTATCTTCCCAGGTTCTACTTTGGGTGAAGCAGACAGCCAATCGGAGTGGGCCGACGTCCAGAAAAAGATCATCCCTTGGGGACACAGGACTCTGGAGTCTGACCTGGAGGCTGTGTTTCAGGATCGGGCCGCCAAGCTCGGGAAGTCCAGCAGTAGACTGATTGTTGTGGCCTCTCTCATTGACAAACCCACCAATTTAGGAGGTAGGTAGCTCACTTCAAACTTTCTGATCCCAGAATTTGTTGTCAACCCTCTGGGGCAAGCTTCAGATGGACGGGCGGGATACCTTGAGCGCCTCCACCTGGTGGAGACTGTCGCCTTGGAAATGGGCTGTTCTGTGCAGGGCTGTGCCGGACCTGTGAGGTGTTTGGAGCTGCACTGCTTGTTGTTGGCAGTCTTCATTGTGTCAGTGACAGACAATTCCAGTACCTCAGTGTCTCTGCAGAGCAGTGGCTTCCTCTGGTGGAGGTGAGTGCATGTTTGTGAAGATAGTTTTTGTGCTGTCCTTGTCTTTCTGACCCTTTGCAATAATTTACACGTCTGGCTACTTTAGTGCTTCAGAGTACTGACTCAGAGTTTTATCAGAGCTCAGCAGCAGCGCAGCATTCTTCTCACTGAGATGCTCTGCTATGCTGGTCTCTGTCATCAGTAACTCTTAGAAAATCTGTCATGCAGGGAGTTCTTTTTGATAACATTTGGTCTTGTTTTCCTTAAAATACTTTTAATGAGTTGGCTGTTTTGCTGTTAGCTCATTTCAGAACAATGATTTCATACTCTGCTCTGTTAAAACTCTCACTAAGGTGAGGCCAGCTCAGCTGACGGATTACCTGCAGCAGAAAAAAGCGGAAGGCTACACAGTTATCGGCGTGGAGCAGACTGCCCGAAGCTCGGACCTGGCCCAGTACCGCTTCCCTGACAAGTCCTTGTTGCTGCTAGGGTGAGGCCACTCACTGCTCCACCCCTGCACTCTATGACCGTCCAGAAGCTGCCGTGTTATGATTTACCTCCATGCCCGTCACGCAACTTCAGGCCAACTTTGGTCTCACCGGGTGGGGTGTTTGTGTAAACACAGAATTGGCCTGTAAGTCTTTGATATGCCCTATTTATTTCCCGGACCCTGAGACTAACTCCGTCAATCCATCTCCTTCGATAACATTCAGGACTTCTAAGAAAAAGACATTTTCCTTCAGTATAGGGAAGCTAACAGTTTCCCTCCATTTTTCTTCTGCAGAAATGAGCGGGAAGGAATCCCTGCCAACCTGATCCAGCAGCTGGATGTGTGCGTGGAGATCCCTCAGCAGGGGGTCACTCGCTCCCTGAACGTGCATGTTAGTGGGGCTCTCCTGATCTGGGAGTACACCAGGCAGCAGCTGTGCAGGTGTGGGGAGCCTGCCTGCTGAAGCCCTGGCCTCCCCAGGGATCCTGTGGTGCTATGGAAGCTTTAACCTGGATTAATGAAAATCTGAGACCTGCCAATATGATTTGCATTTCTGTTCTTGAAACTCAGTGCCAAAACCTCCTTGTTTGCCTTAAAGTGTATCATTATTATATATTATTGCCTTTAATAAAGACTTCTAGCTAAATCACTTGCCTTTTAAAGTATTTTCAACACATTATTTTTAAAAAAACGTTTAAGTGATGTTTTTCCTAGAAGCCAGTGTTGTCAGGGTGGCTGTGCTAACTATGAGGCAGAATGGGATCCATTGTCACACCCTTCCCAGCTGAGGAAGCAGTGACATAGGGGGGGTTCTGAGTAGAGATGCCCCCCCACTCCCATTCAGAACCTTTGTAAGGAACATGAGGCAAGATGTGAAAGGACTCAGCTCCTAGGCCTTACTTCTGAAACCACAAATTCAGGAGTAATCCTTCAAGTTGCTTTATGAAATTTGTCATGTATAGTTGTGCTCAAATAATAGTTAGAAATGTTTTTAAGGACTATACCATGACTTCAATGGAGCGAAATTACTCCTATAAATCCTTAGAATGAGAATGAAACCTGTGAGTTGTGGTTTACTGTATTTTTAAATTTGTCTTTATGAGTATGCTTGCATGTAAGTGCACCTGTGTTGTGCAATGCCTGTGGAGGACAGAAGAGGGTGTCCCTTTACTGAGTTTTAATTTTTTAATATTTTATTACTTTTATGCGTGAGTGCATTGCCTACATGTGCGTAAGTGTGCCCATGCACAACCGTACAACAGTGCCCTGGGAGGTCGGAAGAGGGTGTTGGATCCCCTGGCCCTGGAGCTATGGATGGTTGTTAGCTGCCATGTGGATGCTGGGAATTGAAACCAGGTCCTCTGTAAGAGCAGCCAGTGCTCTTTGAGTCATCTCTTCAGCCCTTTACTGTGTTTTAGAAAAACAGACCCAAATGGATCAAAGACCTCAATGTGAAACCTGAAACTCTGAAAATGGTAGAAGAAAACATTGGCAGTAACCTACAAGACATAGGTGTAGGAAAAGTTTCTAAATCAGACAGTAGCTGCTCAGTAAATAAGGTCAACAATTGACAAGTGGGACCTTATGAAACTCAAAGCTTCTGTACAGTGAAAGAAACAATCAAAGAAGTGAACAGAAAACCCACAGAGTGGGAAGAAACCTTCACCAATGACACATCTGACAGAGCATTAACATGCAGAGTGTATAAACTACCCAAAAAATAAAGGAGCAAAACAAATGACCCACTCAAAAGATGGAGTAAAGAGCTGAACAGAGATTTCACAAATGAAGAAGATGGCTGAGAAACATCTTTTTTTTTTCTTTTGGTCTTTTTGAGACAGGGTCTCCCTGTAGCCCCAGCTGTCCTGGAAATCCCTCTGTAGACCAGGCTGGCCTTGTGAACTCACAAAGATCTGCCTGCCTCTGCCTCCCAAGTGCTAGGATTAAAGGTGTGCGCCACCACGCCCGGCTGAGAAACATCTTAAAAAGTGTCCAGTGTCAGCCGGGGGTAGGGGGGACATGCCTTTAATCCCAGCACTCAAGAGGCAGAGGCAGGCAGATCTCTGAGAGTTCAAGGCCAGTCTGGTCTACAAAGTGAGTTCCAGGCCAGCTGGGGCTACAGGGAGACCCTGTCTCTAAAACACCAAAAAAATAAAAGTGTCTAGCGTCACTAATCAAGGAAATGCAAATTAAAACCATTCTAAGATTTTATCTTACTTGGTAAAACTGGCTATGATCAAGAAAACAAAGGATACCAAATGCTGCAGAGGTTGTGGGGAAAGGGGAATACTCATCCGCTGCTGGTGGGAATGTAAACTTGTGCAACCCCTATGGAAAGCAGTGTGGAAAACTCTTAAAAGACTCAAAATGAGCCTACCACCTGACCCAGTCTTACTACTCCAGGGTATATGCCCACAAGACTCATCCTACTGCAGAGATACATGCACATCTATGTTTATTGCAGCTCTCTTCACAATAGCGAAGAGGTGGAAGCAACCCAAATGTCCCTCAACAGACAAGAGGATAAGGAAAATGTGGTACATCAATCAGGTGGTAAAGAAAGACATTAACTTTGCAGGTAAATGGATGGAACTAGAAGACATTACGCTAAGTGAAGTAATGCAGTCCCAGAAAAACAAACGATGAATGGTGTCCCTCATTTGTGGATCCTAACATCAAATCTCTATTTGTAAGGCAAACTAATTCTTTTTTTTTTTTTTTAGTAAATATAATACCTGATGTTACTCATCAACTTGTGATGTAGAGTAATATTTTTTTTCTTTACCTGTATACAACTCTACTGTCAAAATGTGAATCCCTAAACATGTTTTAGAATTAACCTATAGTTTATTTCCAGACATCATAATTTTGGTATATGTGTGGTGTGTATAAATGCATACTTTGAAGTGATACAAATTGGAAGGAACAACAACAAAAAAGACTGGGTCAAAGAACTGACTGAAACAGTAAACTTCTGCCCAAAACAGTAAACTTCTACATTGAAAAATTTTAAAAAGACTGAGAAAAAGATTCAAGACAGTATGGCAGAATGCATGAACTCTGGCGGGGTTGGAGGCAAGGAAGGGGAAATGGGTATAAATTTGATTAATAAATGTATGAAATGCATAAAAAATTAAAAAGACTTTATTTTTTAAAAATTATTTTTATGTGTACTTTGCAGGCATGTAAGTGCACCACGTTCAGGCAGTGCCTTTGGAGGACAGAAGAGGGAGTCAGATCCCCTGGAGTTAGGGATGGTTGAGAGCAACCACGTGGATGACTTCATTATTTAATGATAACCATCATCACCAGCCAGCTAGGACCTTCAGTTTTGCCTGGGACCCTTTTTAAAAAAATTTTTTTTTATTTTTTATTAATTTTATTTATTTCTGTATGTATATGAATGTACTGTCTGCATGCAAGTTTGTGCACCCGTATCGTGCAATGCCGCGTAGGTCAGAAGAGGGCGTCGGATTCCCCTGGAACTGGAGTTCTCCTGGAACTGGAGTATCAGACGGTTCTCAGCCGCCATGTGGGTGCTGAGGATCGAACCCGGGTCCTCTGTAAGAGCGGTCGGCGCTCTCAACCACTAGGCCATCTCTCCAGCCCTGCCTGGGACCCTTTTAACAATATTCAAATTCCAGAGACCACTGCCTGCCTATTCATTTTCCTTGGTAGTTTTATTTAGAAGTATTGATTTGCAAGCAGGTTGCAAAAAATAGAAGCATCTCCACACCTACTTCATTTAGATGCCTCTAATGTGATCCGATATAACCACAAACATCATAATCTGACATCTTTTTTTTAAACAATTATTATTTTTTTTTATGTGTGTGTATGAGTGTACTGTCTGGATGTAGGTTGGTGCACCCGTGTCATGCAATGCTGTGGAGTTCAGGAGAGGGCGTTGGATTCCCCTGGAACTGGAGTTAAAGACAGCTCTCAGCCGCCATGAGGGTGCTGGGGGTCGAACCTGGGTCCTCTGCAAGAGCAGTTGGCGCTCTTAACCGCTAGGCCATCTCTCCAGCCCCACAATCTGACATCTTTTAGGTAGCAGCATGCATTTAAGGTTCATCTGTGTTAATCTGTTCATACTGTCGGTGTTCCATTGTACACATATAGCACTTTACTCCATCACAGGCATCTACTTTTAGTTGAATAAAGCTCCTGGTTTTGCTCTCAGTTCATGTGATGAAATACCTCAGAACAGAGCTGCAGGGTCATAAGGACAGCATGTGAGGCTTTCTTGGTTTGCATTTCCTCAAGACCTGGGCTTGTTCTGCATCCTTGATCACTTGGTACTGTCAGCTTTTTAAGCCACTGTAGTAACTGTCCAGTGGCATCCCTTATTCTAATATTTAATGATATGGAGACCTTTTTCAGGTTTGTCTTCAGTTGCATTTTCTTTCCAGAAATATCTATCCACGTAATTCCACTTCTTAAACAGGATTATTTTCTTAAGAATGACAGGGCTGTAGAGATGGCTCAGAGGTTGAGAATAATTACTATTCTTGCAGGAGACCGAACTTGGATCCTAGAACCCAGGTCAGGCAGTTCACAACCATCTGTAACTCCAGGGGATCCATGGTCTGGACTCCATGGGCATCTGTAGTCATGTGCACATACCCTCAGGCACATGCACACATAATTTAAAAAAGAACTATGAGTTCTTTATTCTGGATAGTCCTTCACGAAATGATTTTTAAGCACTGTCTCCAAGTTTATAATATGATTTTCAAGCACCGTCTCCAAGTTTATAATCTACCTTTTCAAGTCCTTTTTAGTCTCCCCTTTGGCATTTTCTTAATTATCTTGGAATAAAGCCAGTTTTTTTTTTTCCCTTCCTAATCTATATGCATATTTCTTTTTTGTACTACTGACTAGCGAGGAACCCAGGCATTGTTCTTAATCATTCAGGACATTAACTGTACAGTTTTGTTTTTTTAAACATAGCTTTTTAAATTTTACCTGTACATTTTAAGTGCAGCCTTCTTCCAACTTAACTGTGTAGTTTCTGTATTAAAATGCTAAATGCAAGAAACACGTGGTTTATTTTTGTTTACATGTATATTTTAGTTTTTATTCACAGCTATTGAAATATTTGCATATTACTCTGCAATTTTATTCCAAAGGAAAAAGGAAGATGAACAAGGTATTTTTATAATAGACTTTAATTTTTTCTCTTAAAATAGACTTGTTACTAAATTAAAGCAGCACATTGAATACCATTTCAGTTCTTCACAGTTTGAATGATGGGATCTTGTTAACTTGACCATTTTAGTTATGTGCTGCACTGAGAGAACAAGCACTGATGTGCACAATGATTCAAACTGTTCTTGTCCCAGAATCAGCAAAGCATCTTTGAATGTCCAGAGGAATAATTTCAGCCTTTGTGAAACTCTAGGAAAAGCCTAGGAATTTTCTGAAGGCTGGAATTGTCCTGCTTCAAATTTTTCCTTGAATTTTAAATAGTCTCTTCTTTTGTCAAAGTATTTTATCTGTTGAGAAAAATAGGCTTGATATTAGTGCAAATCATGCAGCTGAGATGAACAAAAACATATTCGAATATAACAAGTTGCAGTATAAAGTTCAGTGACTTGTATTCTGGAATCCTTCTAAGTCAAGGATGTAGAAGCCCACAGAACTGTGAGCCCTGTTCTTTCAGGCTACAGAACCTGTTTAGTGTTTGCATCTTCTAAGAACTTAGACTTGTGTACACATTGCTGAGCTCACTGGGAAACAGTCTACAGAGCTCTTGGGCAGGTCAGGAATCATCAGCTCTCCAGACAACCTGTATACATTCTAATCTGTCAGCCCTTGCACTTCTTCTCCAGAAACACCCGGGGAAACAGGGACATGGCTACTCACAAACTACGTAAGTAAATAGATGGTAAAATGTCAGACGGCTTTACTTTTATTTATATCCTTTTCTTTCCATAGGGGGTTTGAAGACTCTTAAGATCTGGATAGGGTAAAATCCTAGAAGTAGAGAATTAAATCCAAGAAAAGTGCACACATGTTGGCCATGACACTGCCCCAGGCCTGCAATGAGCAGCTCTGTAGACAAGGCAAAGGCAGGATGTCAGGAATCCACACCAGAGGACTACACCACTGCGTTCCTGCACCAGAGGACTAAAAAACACCACTGCTTTCCTTAGAAGCCTTAATGTGTGTCTTAATGGCCCCTCTGTGTGAATACCGCTTTCTAGAACACAGCAGATGGGCAGAGGCTTGCATCTTAAAGTTTCATCTGAGGAACAGAACATCTTTCTGCTTAGAGGCTCAAAGGTGCCTTCTGAGAGGCAGCCCTGACTGCCAGCCTACATGCAGAATTCTCATACAGGGTTCTTTTTTTTTTTTTTTGGTCTTTTCGAGACAGGGTCTCCCTGTAGCCCCAGCTGTCCTGGAACTCACTCTGTAGACCAGGCTGGCCTTGAACTCACAAAGATTCACCTGCCTCTGCGTCCCAAGTGCTAGGATTAAAGGCCGACCTTCATACAGGGTTCTTGAATATGATATTCAACCTTTAACTTCATGGAAAACAGGACGATTTCGCAGTCCGGAGCAGTAAGGACAGCTCTGCTCTGAGGCTGTCAAAACACTGCCTCATTTACAGTTCCATCCTTCCCCTCAATTTTCTAACACTTCAGTGTGATGATCTCTGTCCCTCTGCTGTTTGGTCTCCTTGGTAACAAGATATTCATAAATCTCAGGTTCAGACTTGAGATTTATTCCTGGTGGTCTTGGGTTGTGCTAGAATGGATGTTACACAAAGGATGCTATATAAAAAAGCATATGATATCCCTCACATTTTTTGTGTCAAATTAACAGACCTTGACACCTTTTATTTCTCTAACTGCTCAAGTGAAAATTCCATTTAGAGATCATTTACACATTCCAGCCCAATATTAATGGAAAGAAACCATACTTTACAGTGAACTTTCAGTAAGACTGATTTACTTATTTTAACTTCAATAACTGTGGAAAGGTTGGGATGTTACAATTCCAAAGCTTAATTAAAAGCTATTCTGGGCTGTCTTTAGCCCCCTTAACAGCCATTCCTTGCATAACATCCTGTTAGGTGAAACCCTTTGAAATGTATTAACATACCACTAACCTCCACCAACCAGACGTCCTCAGCATCTGAGGTCTATAGCAGAGATTTTTCCGGCTTTGCTGTAACTCGCCTACCTGCTGTCTTCATCAATGTATTTGAAAATGTGTTGATTAATGACTTTGTTCTGCTAACTATGAAGCTTCCGCCACACTGGAGCACGGTATTTGGGGAAACTTCAACCTGTGATCCCAGGCCATGGTTACTCATATTTGACTCCAGATAAACTATCCCTTTGTTGTGAGAGCTGTTTGTGCACCCTTGCACTGCCAGTGGAGGCCAGAAGAGGGCGGTAGATCCCCTGGAACTGGACTTGGGGCTGTTCATTATTAACAATAACATGTGGGTGCTGGGAACTGAATCTGGGTCTCTGGAAGAGCAGCCAGTGCTCTTAATCAAGGAGCCATCTCTCAAGCTCCAAGAGCAGAGTTTCTGCATCAACAACCACCTCTCTGAGTGTTTCTCCTCCTGAACCTGCTTCTGTGAACGCATCACTGGTGCTGCAGAGTAGCCCGCAGGCCCCTGGCTGTCTTAGCCCTGGACTGTACATCTTTCTCAGCCCGACTGCTGTCCAACTTAGTAAACATAAACTTTTGGACGTAAGTTCAAATCCCCTCTCCACTCCTTCAGTGGTGGGCCCATCTTAGACAACTATTTCTCCTTTCGAGACATGGTTCCTGTCACATAAAACAGAGCACAAGACCGCTCAAGACGTAATGAAAATCACAGCAGGTGAAACCAGGGCTCTCCCACAGAACACACTCCCATGTGCTCCGCTTCCTCCCCACTCCACTCACATCTCTAAGGACAAACCTCTCAGCTTTTGCTTTGTGACAGTTGGACAAGGCTGGGACGAGGGGAAGGAGGCCGCCTGCTGAACAGACGAGGCCCGCAGAAGGGCTGTGCAAGGCTACGGACCCTGTGTCACTACTTCCCTTCAGGGTGGGCGTCCCAGCGACGCACCGTCACCTTCCCCGTCACCCCCCCGTGTGGTTTCTTGGCCCTGCCACCCGCGGCCTCGCCCCTCAGCCCGCCCCGGGAGGGTGAACTCGGAGCCCCGCAGGACTTACCCACTGCAGGGGGCAGCTCGCCTCGAACGAGCGCCGCAGCTTCTGGCACCGGGCGGCGTCGTTGGCGTGCTCGTCCAGGCACCGCCAGTACAGGTCGCGGGCGCCCCAGCACGCCTGCCTCTCCTTCATGGACGGGGCAGCCATTCCTGCAGGGTACACACTGGGAAACCAAGCGGCCTGTAACCTCCACACACTTGGCACCTGAGGAGAACGCAGGCAAAGGCAGCCGGGCTGTGCCCCGCACGCCCTGCGGCGCCTGGGGCACGAAGGCGCGTCACGCCGCCACTTCCGGTCCCCCAGCGCGCGCGGTCACTTCCCACAAGGGATTCCGGGGTCGCGTCCCGCGGCAGCCCACGTTGAGGACGCAGCGGCGAGTACGGTCTTGGCGTTGCAGAGTAGCCCGCAGGCTCGGTTTACCTACTGCACAAGGCGCTTCTCACCGCGAACTGCGCAGCGATTGACCCTTTGGGGACGCCGTTCGCAGTACGAGGAGGGCGGGACTTCCGGGCGTGTTCTGTACCGGGCGGGTGATTTCGGATCTGAGGGGTTAGAATCCAAGGCGGGGTTGAGGCCCGTGGGAGGGAATTAGCGGCTGATTGGCTTTGCCCGAGCCGCTCCGCGCGCGGTTGTGTTGTAGTGACTTGGCTTTGCACGGCCGCAAAGGACTTCGGCTAACTGTGGAATATGCGGCGGCCAGAGCTCAGGGTGGAGGGACCGAGAGCGGACAGGGGTGGCAGAGCCCGCACGATGCCCCTGCTTAGATGATTAAGAGGGTAGGAGGACGCCGGCCGGAGAGCGGGGTTGCACTGGACGGTGATCCAGCCCACCAGCCAGGAAGTTCAGAGCCGGGGGAGCGAGTTGCAGCCTCTCAGTTGTGCCCTGCCCTAATGAGGGATGAAGAGACAGACATGCCTCCAGTGTTTAGAGAGAATATTTTCGTGAGTTTGTGTCTTTCAGCAGCATGTTCACCAAGAAGAGTGTTATGCTGTCATGGTGTGCTGGCAGGAGTTATTTTCATCTGCTTAAGAATTAAAACGCAGCAAAGAAGCATTACCAGAAATCTTGGTATCTGGAAAAGCACGGTCCCCTCTTGGGGTTCTCAGTCTCAAAAGAATTTAAGAACAGACACAAACGAGCTCCAGGACGAGGAACGGACTGGGAGGCTCCAGGACAACTTACTAGAGTTGAAGAGCAAATCTCCTAGCTGCTTGGAAGGGAAGGGGAGGATGGAGAAGAGGGACGAGATCTTTCTTATACAGTCAGCCACCTGGGCGCAGGCAACCGCATGAAGAGGAGCTTTAGAAACAGAAAGGGAACCCACAGCCTGAGAGTTTAAAGGCATAATTAGGCTTTGGCCAGCATCAAAAAGAAAAAGACTGCAGAGAAGAGAGGTGGATAGACACATCCTAAATTCGGGGTGGCTTGTAGGAACTGCACTGGGGCCAGGAATTCTAGAAAGGAAAAGCACGTTTTCTTAAGGTGCATGGACCTTCCTAGAGGTGACCTTCTGGGCAGGTCCTTGCCCTGCCCTACTGGATCAACCTTTAAAGGAGAAGAGTACTTCCAAATAGAGGTAGATCCCATTCTTGACACTTAAGTGTTTTGGGAGGGTGTTTCTAATATGTGAGTTCATGTCTTTCAACAGAATGTTCATGAAGAAGAGGTTGAGTGAAGGCCATGCGGCCTTCTGGGCTCTGATTCCTTCTTCTCCAACTACTAGTATAGTTGAAAATCCATGACATACTAACATATATTCTCCAGCCTTACATCAATACAGGAGGGCCATCTACAGACCTCTTTCCAGTTCCAGTTGACAGCTCTATACACAGTCCCCTGTGTGACCTTGCCCACATTCAGCCTGTGCAGGTCTTCAGGATGGCTTTGTGAATCTAAGCACCACCAAAACTATGGGAATAATTTCTTTATCAAGGTCAGTTTATATAAACATAATACAAAGTAAATGTGATTGATGGATCTAAAAGGGATGAAAGAGTCTTAGAACACTTTAACATAAAAATGTACTTTAACTTTAAAATATGTGCTGAGCAACACAGTATTATATTTCTAGTGACTACAAATACAGTAGTACTCATAAGATTGGATCACCAAATGCCATCATAATAGTCTTCAAGTACCCTATGATATTTGCACAATGATGAAATGACATAATAATGTATTTCTCAGACTATATCTCCATCAGTAAGTAACAAAGTTGTGAGTAACTGTTGTGAAACATAGCCAAGTTAAACACGGGAGAATTGCAAATGCATAGTTATACTGGAAGATTTCAATAGTTCTCAGAAATTAAGAGAAAAATCAGTAAGGATACAGAACATTTAAATGACATGCCTTAGAAGTGTGACCTAATGATTTAAAAAAATATTTTTATATGTATGACCTTATTGCCTGCATGTATGTAAGTGTACCCATATCATGCAGTGCCCATGGAGATCAGAAGAGGGTGTTGGATTCCTCTGGAACTGGAGCTACTGAGGGTTGTTAGCCACTACATGTCTGCTGGAAATTGATCCTGGGTTGTCCTCAAGAACGATCATTGCTCTTAACCACTAAGGCATTTCTCCAGACCCCTGATGATTTTTTTATTTATACAGAATATTAGAATCTCAGAATACACATTTCTGTATCAAATATGACATGACACAAAAATTGATCACATAAAGCAACTATCAGCAAATTTTAAAGTTTGGGACCACTCACCATGTTTCTTTATTTGTGTTTTATCTGCATAGGTGCTTTGCCTCCATGCATTTGGGGGCACTCTGTGTGTGCAATGCCTGGAAAGGCCAGGAGGGCATCAGAGTCTTCTGAAACTGCAGTGACGGACGATTCTTAGACACTGTGTGGGTACTGGGAAGCCAGCTTGGGTCCTCTGCAAGAGCAACCAGTGCTCTTAACCTCTGAGCCATCTCCTCAACCCCATTACATTTATGTTTTACTGTTAGACTAGAACTCAATAAAGTATGAAAACAAGTCCATGTAATCTATAGACAAAGAGTCAGCAGACATGAGAAAAAATTTTTTACTTTATTTTTTCTACAATATAAGAGCACAGTTGTTTTCAGATCACATTGACGTTGCTCAGTTTGTCATACAATTAGGTAATTGCTAGCATCCACAGATGAGGGATACCATTTGTTGTTTTTCTGGGACTGTGTTACTTCACTCAGCATGATATCTTCTAGCTCCAACCATTTACCTGCAAAGTTCATGATGTCATCTTTTTTTTAACCGCTGCATAGAACTCCATTGTGTAGATGTACCACATTTTCTCTATCCACCCGTCAGTTAAGGGGCACTTGGGTTGGTTCCAGATCCTTGCTATTTTGAAGAGAGCTGCAATAAACATGGCTGTGCATGTATCTCTGCAGTAAGATGAGTTTTGTGGGTACATACCCAGGAATGGTATGGCTGGGTCAGGTGGCAAGTTCATTCCAAGTCTTCCAAGGGTTCTCCACACTGCTTTCCATAGTGGCTGTACCAGTTTACATTCCCACCAGCAGTGGATGAGTGTTCCCCTTTCCCCACAACCTCTCCAGCACTTGGTATCATTTCTTTTCTTGATCCTAGCCAGTCTTATTGGAGTAAGATGATATCTTAAAGTGGTTTTCATTTGCATTTCCTTAATGATTAGTGATGTTGAACAGTTCTTGAGGTGTTTCTCAGACATCTCTAATTCCTCACTTGTGAAGTCTCTGTTCAGTTCTTTGCTCCATCTATTGAGCGGGTCGTTTGTTTTCTTTTTTCTTTGTTTTTTGAGTAGTTTATATATTCTGGAAATCAATGCTTTGTCAGATGTATCTGCAGTGAAGGTTTCCTCCCACTCTGTGGGATTTCTCTTCACTTCCTTGATTGTTTCTTTTGATGTACAGAAGCTTTTGAGTTTGATGAGGTCCCATTTGTCAATTGTCGACCTTAATTCTTGTGCAGCTGCTGTCTGATTTAGGAAGTCTTTTCCTACGCCTATGTCTTGTAGTCTGCTGCCAACTTTTTCTTCTATCACCTTCAGAGTTTGGGGTTTCACGTTGAGGTCTTTAATCCATCTGGAGTTGACTTTTGTACAGGGTGAGAGGTAGGGGTTTAATTTCATTCTTCTACAAGTGGTGATCCAGTTTTGCCAACACCACTTGCTGAAGATGCTGTCTTTTCTCCATTGTGGTTTCTTGGCCCCCTTGTCAAATATGAGATGGCTGAAATTGTATGTGCTCAGATTTGGATCTTCGGTTTTGTTCCATTGGTCAACAGGTCTGTTTTTGTGCCAGTACCAGGCTGTTTTTATGACTATAGCCCTGTAGTATAGTTTAAAATCTGGTATAGAGATCCCTCCTGTGTAGCTCTTTTCACTCAGGATTGATTTGGCTATTCGGGGTCTTTTGTTTTTCCAAATGAATTTAAGAACTTTTGTTTCCAAGCCTGTGAAGAAACTCTTGGGGATTTTGATTGGGATTGCATTAAATCTATACAAGAGTTTTGGTAAAATGGACATTTTTACAATGTTAATTTTCCCAATCCATGAGCATGGGAGGTTTTTCCATCTTCTGAGGTCTTCTTCAATTTCTTTCTTTAAGGGTTTAAAATTTTTGTTGTAGAGGTCTTTGGTGTCTTTGGTTAGGTTTGTTCCTAGGTATCTTATTGTTTTTGAGGCTATTGTGAGTGGGAAGGTCTCTTTGAATTCTTTCTCCAGTTGCTTGTTGTTGGTGTAAAGAAAGGCCATTGATTTTTTAAGGTTAATTTTGTATCCTGCCACTTTGCTGAAGCTGTTAATCATTTCTAGGAGTTTTCTGGTGGAGTTTTTAGCATCCCTTAAGTAAACAATCATATCATCAGCAAATAGGGATAGCTTGACTTCCTCTTTTCCAATTAGTACTCCTTTAATTTCCTTTTCTTGCCTTATTGCTCTAGCAAGTGTTTCAAGCACTATATTGAAGAGGAGTGGTGACAGGGGGCAGCCTTGCCGAGTTCCTACCTTTAAAGGGAATGTTTCTGTCATTTCCCCATTTAGGATGATATTGGCTGTGGGTTTCCTGTATATGGCTTTGATTACATTGAGGAATGATCCCTCCAATCCAATTCCTTCTAGGACTTTAAGCATGAAGGGATGCTGGATTTTGTCAAAGGCTTTTTCAGCATCAATTGAGATGATGGTGTGGTTTTTGTCTTTGATTCCATTTATGTGTTTGATGATGTTTATTGATTTTCGTATGTTGAACCATCCCTGCATCTCTGGTATGAATCCAACTTGGTCATGATGGATGATCTTCTTGATGTGGGTCTGTATGCGATTTGCCAGTATCCTGTTTAGAATTTTGGCATCTGTGTTCATTAGGGAGATGGGTCTATAGTTCTCCTTTTTGGTTGTATCTTTGCCTGGTTTTGGTAATAGAGTGATGCTGGCTTCATAGAAGGAATTTGGGAGAATTCCCTCTGTTTGTATCCTTCTAAACAATTTGAGTAATAATGGTTGTAAGTCTTTTTGAAATTTTTTTTAGAATTCTGCTGTGAAACTGTCTGGGCCTGGGCTCTTTTTAGTTGGGAGGTTTCTTATTACATCTTCAATTTCTTCATATATTATGGGTCTGTTTAAGCTGTTGATCTCTTCTTGGTTGAGCTTTGGTGATTCCCAGGATTTCAGATATTCATCCATTTCTTTTAGGTTTTCAAACTTGGTAGAGTAAAGGTTTTTGAAGCATTCCCATATGATTGTCTGGATCTTTTCCTTGTCTGTTGTGATATTTCCCTTTCATCATGGATTGTATTGATTTGGAGTTGTTCCTTCTTTCTTTTGGTTAACTGGGCTAGAGGTCTGTCTATCTTGTTTATTCTCTCAAAGAATAAAATACCCACATCCTCATTAGTAACTACAGAAGGGAACATGAAAATCATAATGCAGTAATATTTGACACCCACCAAATCAAAGAATAACATCAAAGCCTCACAATAATGGGCTGGGAAGATGGCTCAGTCAGTAAAGTGTGAGGACCTGTTCTGAGTTCTGTCCCCAGAACTCAAAAGCACTGGGCATAGTGGGGCATGCTTGTAACCAGGTCTGAGGAATGGAAGAGGAAGACGTCTGGACTTGCAAGGCCACCAGCTTAGACTGCTTGGTGAGTGCCAGGCCAGTGAGAGACCCTGTTAGGTCCAGGCTTCCCAGAATCCCAAGGGGCACATAGGTTCCCACTTCCTCCAGAAGCTGCCAATCCTCTGACCCCTTCCCACTTACCTGAGGCCCCGCCCCATGGGTATAAATGGGTGGACCCCAGCCACCATAACTCTCTCTGTCCCCCTGTCTCTCTCTGTCCCTCTCTGTCTCTCTCTGCCTCTCTCTGCCTCTCTGCCCCCTCTTTCTTTTTTTTTTCATATTTTTTTTTCACATAAATTTATTTATTTATTTTTAACAAATCAAGACCCGTGTTCCCGCTCATTCCCCCACCCCGCCAGAGTTCATGCATTCTGCTAAACATGCTTTCCATCTCTCAGTCTTTCTCAATATTTTCCATGGGGAAGTTGACTGTTTTGAGCAGAAGTTCACCGTCTCAGTCAGTTCTTTGATGCAGTCTTTTCTGTTGTTGTTGTTGTTGTTGTTGTTTCCAAAATGCATTATGCCCAACTGCTTTGTACAAAAGCTCAGGGGTCTGCCCCCTCTTTCTGTCCTGCCCCTGCCCCCTGCCATGCTTTCCAGTCCCACCATGTGTCTGCAGGCAGGTCACGCTGGCAATCCCACATGGAAGTAAACCATGTTCCTGGAGTGACCTCAGCCTCATGTGCTTTTTATTGGGGTTTCATGCTTTTTTATAACCTAGCAATAAGGACAAAATCCCAAACCAAAGGACTGTGTCTGACAACTGACAGCAGTGGTTTCCTCTGGTCTCCACATGCATGCATGCTCAGGAACACACACCAGCACACACGCAAAGCTGACAACAAATTTCAGTAAGGGAACTGCACCCAATGGTGGTAGTATGAACTGATAAAAACCATTGTTAGAAGCTATGCCATCACCTAGTAAACCTGAAGACAGGACTTGCTCTGACTCAGCAATTCCAGAGTCTGTTGCACTTCAGGATACTCAGACTAGCTACACCAGCATGTGGGGTGGCACGTGCCTATAATCTCAGCAGAAATGGGGTGAGCGGTATGAGTCCAAGGCCAGCCTGGTCTACATACCCAATTCTGGGTCAGCTGGGGCTACGTAGTGAGACGCCGACTCAAAATCATCATTACCATCTAATAGATGAATGATAATGGCACCGTGAACTATGATACAACAATGAAAAGGAAGGGAAAGCTGTCACCATGTACAGTAACATGATCATAATATTGGGTGAAAGAAGGAAGTGAATCAGAATGGACCAGTGAGTTCCCTCTATGTAAAATTCAAAAACAGCCAAAATTAAATGACAGTATTTAGTATTCATAAGTAGTAAAACTATAAAGAAAAGCATCCCCCCCCAAAAAAAATCCCACCCCAGCTCATCATGAATGTTTCTAGGTCAAGAAAGAGATTTGATTAGTGAGGGTACACAGAGTTCACGGGTACAGAAGGGCTGTATTTCTAGACCTGGGTGTTTACTTTCTAATTATTTAAACACTGTGTGTTTTACTTCTTCACAATGTATGTCAATTTCTATACAGAATGAATAATTGCTTTGATACAGATCCTCTTTAGTAAAAACGAACTCACAGAATGTTAAGAATAATGACCATCGGTCTGACTCTTGTCTGTTGGTTGGGAGTTTGGGACTTCCAGCTCTCTAGGACCAAGCACCTCTATCTGGAGCTGTTCTGGGCCTTCTGAGAGTTGTCATGGAACCTTCGGATATGTTTAACCTAACTGGGATCCCGGAGCCTCTTCTGACATCCAATGAAGAAAGTTCCACTGAAGATTCAGGCTCACCTCCAGAAATGCTAGCAAAGGACCTTCACGAGTTGACCATCAACCCTGTTCAGCCTGTGGCCCAGGTCAGAAAGGAAAGAGTGGCTCAGAAGACTACAGAAGACTTTGCCAAGCTGAGAGGGGTTCAGACATTATCGTCAGTGCTGAAAGACCCCAAGGCAAAAATGAGGAGAATGCGCAGGACTGAGAGAAAACTGAAAAGTGCTGCCCTGAAGGGAGGTCTGGGAGCAAGAAGCGAGCCATTCAGATGCACCTGCTCCTTCTGTACGTATTCGGACTGGGATCCATCTGAGAACGCTAGACTGGGAAAGAATTAGTGGCCAAAAAGAGATTTAGGCTTAAGTCTCCTGTTCTTATTGCTGGTAGTGCTATGCAGCTGTTGGAAATTAAAATATAATACCTCAAGATTACTGGACAATCTATGCATGAGTTGTGTGATGTATTTCTCTTGTTTTGGGGGGTTGGGGGGTCTCCTCCAAACTTGATAGCAATAGTCTATAAAGAATGTGTGCATGTGCATAATTTCATGAAGCCTTTTGATTAGATCCAAAGATGCACCCGTGACTCAAGTGTTTCTGTGTGCTTTAGAAGCCTCAGAGCTGAAAGAACTTGAAGGAATGTATATAGAGTTTCAAATAGTTTTGTTAGAAGGTTAAATATTCTGGTTTTCAGAAATGTGCAATAAAAGCAAATTTTGTTTTTAATTGTTAACAAATAACTGCAGAGAAACTGTTTAAAAGTGAGCCATTTGAGTTAAAACATTTTTCCATTGATTATGTAGGTGGAGGTCAGCTCTTTGTCTACCATTGTGGGTTTCTGGAACTGAATGCAGGTTTCCAGGCTTGGCAGCAAGCGCCTTTACCCATCTAGCCAGTCTGCATAGGCCTTATGTGTTTGCCTTTTTACATTCGTGTGTATACATACACTCCACGATAGCCATGTTGGTGGTTAGAGGATGAAATCGGAAGGTCCAGGCTTAATGTCTAATGTTACACACTGAGGCATCTCAATTTTTTAAAGAGACAGGTCTCATTATACTGTAGCCCAAGATGGCCTCAAACTCAGAAATCTGCCTCTGACTCTCAGATGTAGGAATTAAAACTTATGTGCCTCTACACCCCTCTTGGTTTTATTTTGTGAGACAAGATGTCTCTGAGGCCTGGTCCTCCTGTCTCCACCCCCCAAATTCTGAGACTACAGGCAGGTGTGGCATGCCCCCCAAAATGTTGGTTTTAATTTTGTATTCTTGCTATGAACAGTTTATCACTATCTTCATAGATTGTAAGTACGTAACATTGCATTAAGTGCTCTATTGTCTTGCTAGGAATAAACTTGAGCTAGCTAGTTTTAAAAATAAGTATACAATATTTAAATATACTAAATTTTTACCAAATGAGCTACATTCCCCTGAGTCACATGACTGATTCTTCTGACAACCTCTCCTGAGCCAGCTTCCTGCCAATTGATGTCATTAGCATTTGGACATTCCAAGAATTGTTCCTAATGGTTATTGCCATGTGATTTCTGTTCCATCAATCTCTGCTTTATAATATTATGGAAAATTCTAGAAATAAGTTCTAATATAATTGTTAAAATTAAAAAAAAAATAATGGCCATCACACAGAACAGTTACTGAACGTTTTTATGTGTTTACTATTTTCTATGTTCTTCCAGTTCATGAGTCAGTAGTGTGTGGTGCTAAATGCCGCTCATGAGGTGAAGATTTCCTGTGTCTGTAGCAGGCCCATGGCAGAAAGGAAAAGCATTACCAGAGAGAGTCAGCGTACTGCACTGAGGTGCCTGACACTACCCCAAGGATCTCTGTGGGTTAACCAACAGGGCAGGAAGAATTTCGAGATGTTGATAACAAAAAACGTCCTGCACATGAACAGCCGCAAAGACCTTGTTTACTTTATGAAAATGTTGAAGACAGTGGAGCTACTAAAAGTAGGAAGGTGCCATGGGAGAGTGTTAGATGTGCTGCACAGCCACGTCAGGTGGCAGGGTGGCCCTCCTCCGGCCTGGGTGTCAGATGTGCTGCACAGCCATGTCAGGTGGCAGGGTGGCCCTCCTCCGGCCTGAGTGTCAGATGCGCTGCACGGCCATGTCAGGTGGCAGGGTAGCCCTCCTCCAGCCTGGGTGTCAGATGCTCTGCACGGCCACATAGGGTGGCAGGGTGGCCCTCCTCCGGCCTGGGTGTCATATGCGCTGCACGGCCATGTAGGGTGGCAGGGTGGCCCTCCTCCGGCCTGGGTGTCATATGCGCTGCACGGCCACGTAGGGTGGCAGGGTGGCCCTCCTCCGGCCTGGGTGTCAGATGTGCTGCACGGCCACGTAGGGTGGCAGGGTGGCCCTCCTCCGGCCTGGGTGTCAGATGCGCTGCACGGCCATCTAGGGTGGCAGGGTGGCCCTCCTCCAGCCTGGGTGTCAGATGTGCTGCACGGCCATCTAGGGTGGCAGGGTGGCCCTCCTCCAGCCTGATGTGAAGTGGGGAGTAGTGAAGAGCATCTGTGCAAAGGGTAGAGGGCAGGCCATTCTGTCCAGAAGAAGCAGTGTGGGAGCCCCCAAACCCCAGTCTGAACTCAGTGGATCCCTAAAGCTCTGGTGGGTGGGGCCAGACAGACTCAGTAGCACCAAAGACAGGGGCATTGTTTTCCTGCTGCCCACAGACTTTTATTTAAATGTGTTTTTCAAAGCAATTATCAGAGACACTTCTACTCAAGGACACAGATGGGACAGATCCTGTGACTTCAGAGTCTCTTCAAGTCCCTCCCAGATGTTGGGTAGATTCAAAGATGCTTCAAGAATTCTCTCTCTCTCTCTCTCTCTCTCTCTCTCTCTCTCTCTCTCTCTCTCTATCTCTCTCCATTCTCCCTCCCTTTCTTCCTTCCCTCTTTGGTGAGGGATCTACTTTGACAGATTCAGTTACTACTTCTTTAAGAAAGACAATGTGGGGCTAGAGAGATAACTCTGTGGTTAAGAGCACTGGCTGCTCTTACACAAGGCCTGGGTTAAATTCCCAGCACCTACATGGTAGCTAACAACCCTCTGTCACTCCAGTTCCAGGGGATCTGACACCCTCTTCTGACCTCCATGGGCATCAGATGACACTGGTGTGCACTTACACACATGCAAGCAATCCACTCATAAGATCAAAATGATAAAATTTTTAAAAGACGGTGCAAGACTAGGCTCTGTCCTTACATTCCCCTTTTCCAGTCCCTGGTGGACATCTCCACTGCCTGGTTTTTCCATCGCTGCATTAAGTTAAAAACCGGACACAGCGCTCTGTCCAGGAGGGCTTTCCTAACTCTCTGCCTTTCATCAGTTCCTTGCCAGTTAGCACTTTCCATTCCTCTTGCATGCCTACTCTGTTCTGACAGAGCTACTTCACAGACAGTAATCTCCTGCAGAGTGCCAGCTGCTGTGCCAGGCCTTAGAGATAAAGATGACTAGGGGTAAGTGTCAGCCTTGGGACCTGCATCATGGTAGAGGGTGTGGACAGTCTTCCCCTCTAAGAAAGGGAAGCGGGAGCTATGACAGAGTTAGCTCCAAATACAAAGGGATTCTTGAACAAGATTTCCTAGAGAAGTCCAGCTGGAAATGCAGGCAGGATTACAGGCAGCAAAGTGCAGTGCATAGGTACAGATTCCAGAGCCACACGGGGCTTGATTCTACCTCCCCGACATCAAGTGGTGTGACCTCAGCAGACTACTGAGCCTTTGTATACATTAGCTTGATCAACTGAGAATGTGGGTAATAACAATGACTTAAAAGTTCTTTAGCCAGGCATGGTGGTGCACACCTTTAATTCTAGCACTCGGGAGGCAGAGGCAGGTGGATCTTTGTGAGTTCAAGGCCACCCTAGTCTACAGAGTCAATTCCAGGACAGCTGGGGCTACAGGGAGACCCCGTCTCAAAAAGACAAAAAAAAAAAAAAAATCTACACAAATCACAGAAGAACGGGTAGGAGCCACTGCAAGATCATCTCACAGTCTGAGACCAAAGCATATTTGCAGTGCAGCCAGTGTGTGCTTCGCATACCGGCTGTGTGTGCACTGCATTGCAGCCCCCATGGGACCTCACGTCTGATCCTTCAACAGCCAGGCTGCACAACCTGCAATGAGCAGTTTGACTTTCACAGCTCTGAGCCTGGATGAAGCTGACTGTGAGAGGGGCTGTGGAGAAGGTGGGGCTTGAGCCAGCAGCTGTCAGCACTGCTGGCTCCTGGTGGCACGAGAGTTGCCAACTCACCAAAGGGTCATGTCCCAGTGTTGGTTTGACACTTGAAGGCAACAGAATCAAAGGTAACAGCAATGGGCAGCTGGCCGGACAGCTGCAGTGGTCATACACACACCCAGGGGACAGAAAAAAGTCAGGGGCTGTGCCATCAGCTTTGTGGGGAAGAGCCCAGGGTTCAGTTCTACCTTGAGTGCCTTCTTTTTTTTTTTTTTTTNCCCCCCCCCCCCACTCTCTGAGTCCACCCCAGATTGCTCCTCCTGTCCCCTGCGGCCCGCGCTTTCCCGGCCCTGGCCTAGCTGCTGCTTCCCTGCTCCCTCGGTGGTGTCCACCTGGGCCCATCTTTCTCCGTCTCACTCTGTACTGGTCTTGGCTCTGCTCTCGCCAATGATATCCTCCTTCTCCCAGCTCAGCAGCTAAATCCTTCTTGCCCTGCCACCTAGCGGCTGCAGAGAGCGACAAGGGTGTACTTCCTCTCCTTCCCTGATGGCTTTTGTGCTTGCAGTCAGTGGAACAGGCATCCGCACTCAGCCCTCTCCACTCATTTCACATCTGTTTCCTCACATCTGTTCCTTTCAGTTCTGCTGGGAGCAGGGATTCGCCAACTTCAGATTTCTTCTAGCCTCTGACAGCACCTGGAAGACATGTCAGACACAGTTGATGCTTGCCTGGGAGACAGGCAATTCCACTGAAAAGTGGAATTATGCTGCTCAATGCAAGCATCTCTCATTTACCTGCCAGTGCTTATGGAGTGTTCTATGTGCCAAACTGGTGTGCAGGGAAGCACGTCTGTCTAAAATGCGGTGCGCGCCTTTGGCTTATGCATGGTCTGGTGGGAAGACTCAGACATAAAAACCTTAAAGTCAATGTAATAAACACTAACCCAGAGCTGTGGGCCAGGTTCTGAAGCACAGAAGACAAGGTGACACATCCCTCCCTCCTGGGAGAAGAGGAGGAGACTTCATTGAGTGGGTGAATTGGCATTTACATTAAAGGATGAGTGGATATTGTCTAGCTAGGAAGGGAAGGGGACATTTCAAGTAGAACAAAATGCAAAGACCTGGGAGCACGAGCATCAAGCTGGATATGAGATCAGATTGAGTTCGATTCCATGTACAACTCACGCGACCCTCAGCTTCCACTAATCAAGTATTCCTTTAATGGCTGTGACTTAGGCAACTGGACCCCAGGCAACTGGACTCCAGGGAACTACTCATTCCAGTCTGCCCACTGTGTAAGAGATCAGAAACAGCATGTAGGCAAACCTTAGCGGCAAGAATCGGACAATCTTTGTTCTTGAGGTTTTCGGAACTTAAAAATATCTCTTGGTGAGGCAGCTGGGATTGGTTGTGCATAGTCCACCTCATCTTCCCAGCAGGGTGGACTTTAGATACAGTGTCTCCATGGTCTGCCTCACCTTCCCAGCAGGGTGGACTTAGATACAGTGTCTCCATGGTCTGCCCCACCTTCCCAGCAGGGTGGACTTAGATACAGTGTCTCCATGGTCTGCCCCACCTTCCCAGCAGGGTGGACTTTAGGTACAGTGTCTCTATGGTCCGCCCCACCTTCCCAGCAGGGTGGACTTTAGATACAGTGTCTCCATGGTCTGCCTCACCTTCCCAGCAGGGTGGACTTAGATACAGTGTCTCCATGGTCTGCCCCACCTTCCCAGCAGGGTGGACTTAGATACAGTGTCTCCATGGTCTGCCCCACCTTCCCAGCAGGGTGGACTTTAGATGCAGTGTCTCTATGGTCCGCCCCACCTTCCCAGCAGGGTGGACTTTAGATACAGTGTCTCCATGGTCTGCCTCACCTTCCCAGCAGGGTGGACTTAGATACAGTGTCTCCATGGTCTGCCCCACCTTCCCAGCAGGGTGGACTTAGATACAGTGTCTCCATGGTCTGCCCCACCTTCCCAGCAGGGTGGACTTTAGATGCAGTGTCTCTATGGTTCGCCCCACCTTCCCAGCAGGGTGGACTTTAGATACAGTGTCTCCATGGTCTGCCTCACCTTCCCAGCAGGGTGGACTTTATATACAGTGTCCATGGTCTGCCCCACCTTCCCAGCAGGGTGGACTTAGATACAGTGTCTCCATGGTCTGCCCCACCTTCCCAGCAGGGTGGACTTTAGATGCAGTGTCTCCATGGTCCGCCCCACCTTCCCAGCAGGGTGGACTTTAGATACAGTGTCTCCATGGTCTGCCTCACCTTCCCAGCAGGGTGGACTTTAGATACAGTGTCTCCATGGTCTGCC
This sequence comes from Rhizomys pruinosus, assembly GCA_009823505.1. Lineage (NCBI taxonomy): Eukaryota > Metazoa > Chordata > Mammalia > Rodentia > Spalacidae > Rhizomys > Rhizomys pruinosus. The sequence continues at coordinate 1,051,715 of VZQC01001088.1, read as the reverse complement.
TCACCTTCCCAGCAGGGTGGACTTTATATACAGTGTCCATGGTCTGCCCCACCTTCCCAGCAGGGTGGACTTAGATACAGTGTCTCCATGGTCTGCCCCACCTTCCCAGCAGGGTGGACTTTAGATGCAGTGTCTCCATGGTCCGCCCCACCTTCCCAGCAGGGTGGACTTTAGATGCAGTGTCTCCATGGTCTGCCCCACCTTCCCAGCAGGGTGGACTTTAGATGCAGTGTCTCCATGGTCTGCCCCACCTTCCCAGCAGGGTGGACTTAGATACAGTGTCTCCATGGTCCACCCCACCTTCCCAGCATGGTGGACTTAGATACAGTGTCTCCATGGTCTGCCCCACCTTACCAGCAGGGTGGACTTTGGATGCAGTGTCTCCATGGTTTGCCTCACCTTCCCAGCAGGGTGGACTTTAGATACAGTGTCTCCATGGTCCTCCCCACCTTCCCAGCAGGGTAGACTTTAGATACAGTATCTCAATGGTCTGCCCCACCTTCCCAGCAGGGTGGACTTTAGATACAGTGTCTCCATGGTTCACTCACCTTCCCAGCTGGGTGGACTTTAGATACAGTGTCTCCATGGTCTGTCTCATGTTCCCAGCAGGGTGGACTTTAGATTCAGTGTCTCCATGGTCCACCTCACCTTCCCAGCAGGGTGGACTTTAGCTACAGTGTCTCCATGGTCTGCCCCACCTTCCCAGCAGGGTGGACTTTAGATACAGTGTCTCCATGGTCCGCCTCACCTTCCCAGCAGGGTGGACTTTAGATACACCTAAAGCTAAAGCTTCAAATACATTTGCCTTTCTTGCCTTAATACCCCTCTCTAGACTTAACTGGAACACCTGGACTTTGGGGTCCTATAATTAGGGGGCTACCTCACAGGTCCCTAACTCTTAGTGTTCCTCACATTAGAGTCCTTGTACCTGCTGTTCTCCAGTGACCCTATGGCTGGACACTTTCTCCCAATCACCTTTCCCTCCGTTAAGGTGCTCACTAAATCCTCAATAGCCCTCCCTCCTGATACTGACACCTGCTCCCCACTTCCTTTGTCTGATTAACCTAACAATTTCCCCCATTGATTTAATAAATGTTAGCTTCATCTCCAAGTGTTCATTATTATTCACTTTATAATATAATAGCTGTGTCCATCCATGGATCTCATATATCATCTATAATCTGTCAATAAATCATCTATTGTCTCTGTGTCCCTATATTTGTATAGATTAATATAGCTATGAATTATTCATGTATGTTTTATGGTATATATATTTGTATCTATTTATTCATCCATATATATATAAAGTTTGTATTGTGCTACATACTCCAAACCCATACAATTTGGTGTTGGTTGTTAAATTATTTGTGGTTTACTGAGATATTAAAGTATATCACATGATCGTGTGATTTTGTTCTTTTAGTATTTATTTCTAACAATTATCTCTGTGGTTTAGATGTGGTATGAGTGTTTCTCTCGAAGGTTCATGTTGGCTTTTGGTCTCTACTCTGGTGATCTTAGGAAGTGGCGTGGGGCCTTTCAGATCGTGAGGCCTGAAGGTGCGCCATTAAGTCATAACAGACTGACCCTGTCAGGGCTAAGGCAGCTCTCGTGAGTCCCTGGTTGGTTCTTTTGAGTAGGCTACTATAAGGGAGCAGGACTCATGGCTCTCTGGTCTCTGGCATTGGCTCTCACCTTGTGATCTCTCCTTCTCCTGTGTCCTTGCTCCGTGATACCACGTGCCATGATGCGATGCAGCGCGAGGGGCCATTGCCAGAGGTAGTGCATGCTTTTTGGACTTCCAGCCGCCAACAGTGTTGGCCAAATGAATGCATTTCTTTACAAATTCCTCAGACTCAAGTATTTTGTGATAACAATGGGTAATGGACAGGGGCGGTCATGATAATGATAATTCACATCTGCTGGTTCATGTATAGAAGTATGCATGTGGACAGTATAACTTCTTTTCTCAGTATTTCTGGCCTTAGATTTCATTAACTGATCTTGCTGTTATCTTTTGCCCACTTCCTTTTGTAGCATTTCCTTGGTGTGTCTTTTTCCCAGTCCTTTCAGCCTGGGTCATTTTCTTTTAGCTTGACCCCCTCATACATAATGTACAATGCATTAAAATTCTTTTCGATTCTTTTAAAAATTCTTCTGAAGCTGTTGACCAGAGGTCCTGTAGACCCTCGAACAGTGTTGGTCATTGCTTCTGCTCTTGGTCACTGACCAGAACCTGGCGACAGGACCCCCATTGCTGAAGACACTACATCAGGAGACATAGAAAAAACAAGGAGAGATGAAGCTGGTGCTGACTTCGAAGTTCTCAACAAGCTAGCATTCACAGTGCTGGAAAGTGCTGTGTGTGCTGCCAGAAAAGTCAACCATTAGCTTACTCAGCTCTGAATCCTGAGTGCTTCAGCAACAAGTAGCCTGGCAGGATACGACCTTTGGTGCATTCATGGGCAGGAATCTCGTGGGAGTAACCAATTATTTTCTAATTGGATCTAAGTTCTGTTGCTGTTCCTTTGCTGTTTCTTCCTCTCTGTTCCCGCAGGCAGAACCATCCGTTTCCCAGCTTGGTTGCCAAGGCTCAGGCAGGAGCCAGGAGGGGAGGGGTGAGCCCCGGAAGGATCGGATCGGTGAAAAAACTAACCCGGGAGAGGTTCCGAGGGAATAACTCAGATTTATTGGCAAAAGTCAGTGCCTTTTATACCAAAACTATGTGCCCCAGGGTGGAAATGGGGGTGGGGGGCATGCGGGAGAGCCAGGGAGGTGTGAGCCATCATGGCTTCTACCAGGGGCAATGAAATTCCCAGGTGTGTATTGGTAGGTAGGAAGTGTGACATTTTATCTGCATAGTAAATCAACGGAAAGCCTTAGGGTATGGGGTCTCACTTGGGAAGCAGGAGACCCACCTATCTAGCCTCAAAGAAGCTGCCAGGCGTGGATCCCCATAGTGACCGAGCCAGGCTGAGTCTCATCCAGACAGATCCCCTTGTTTTTTATTAAAATGGGACAGTGCTGCTATTTTTCTCCAGGGAATACTCAGGGATGACCTGATACTGAACTAGGACACTTTGGGCTGTAACTTTATGGAGATTATTAATTTGGTTTTTAACAAACTGGAAAGTAGACCTGCTAAGGTGGAGATTGGTCCTAACAAAAGGGAGTATTCAGGTGGCCTGAGGGTTGGTACCTCCTAGAGGGAGTTGGGGTGGGGTCAGGGGAACCGGGAGACAGATAATAGGGGGCTTTGCCAATAACCCAGATACATTGACACAAAGATAACATTATTTTTCTCCCCCCAAGACATAGACATAAAAGCAACATGTTTTGTTTTTCCTCCCCCCCAGGACATATAGGTCTTATTTGAGCCCCATCTAACATAGATGGTGATTTCAGTTATACCCCCAAAGTCTCAAGTTTGGCTGGAAGGGCCTGTACCTATGATTATATTGATGGAATAAAGCCCAGTTTATGATAGTTGTGCATTCACAACTATTTCCTTGGCCTCTGGAACGTTTTTTCTTTAGCGAGTATCTCCTAGGCTTTGGAGAGGAGGGGGAAGGGCTGCATGGAAAGCAGAGAAATCCATTCTTTTCTTGAAGTGGCACCTTGGGCCTTTGCAGTCTGTCCCAGCTTTTCCTCCCAGGAGATGCAGCTCATCCAGGGGTGTTTTCTGTAATTTTACTGATGAAATATAAATTGGAAAAGCATAGGCACTTAAGCAAACATTATTTATTATACCAGGTTGTGTTGTAGGCACAGTATAAATGGTTAGAATTACCATTTTCTTTTACATTAGAGTGTTTTTTTTTTTTTTTTTTTTTTTTTTTTTTTTAGAAAATAACCCCACCATCTATCCTAGGTACATTTTAGTAGATAAACGGATGAAGGCTAATCAAAGTCCTTTTAAGAATTGGGGCTGGAGAGATGGCCTAGCGGTTAAGAGCACCGACTGCTCTTGCAGAGGACCCAGGTTCGATCCCCAGCACCCACATGGCGGCTGAGAACCGTCTGTGACTCCAGTTCCAGGAGAACTCCAGTTCCAGGAGAACTCCAGTTCCAGGGGAATCCGAGACCCTCTTCTGACCTCCACGGCATTGCACGACATGGGTGCACAGACCTGCATGCAGACAGTACACTCATACACATACAAAAAATAATAATTAAAAAAAAAGAATAAAATATTTTAGCCCTTTAACATCAAGTTTGAAAAATAAACTAAGGTACCAGGTTGGTATTTGGGGTTTTTTCCCATGGCCCTTTAATATTTTTGTAGCCTTGATAGATTTTATTGGGCCCGACTTTTGGCTGTGATAAAAGACAGCTGTTTTTTCTTTACTGATACCAGTTGGCTGTTAGGGGAGGGCCCAGCCAGGTGGGACTGTTTTTATTTTTAGTAAGATTTTCCAGTAAAGAAAGATGTTTTGTTTAATTTAGATGGTTTATATCCAATTTTGAACAGTTCTTACTTTATACCTTTAGTGAGCTGTTTTCCAGGCTTTAAAGCCCTTTTTGAGACTTAGTTTAGTACCTGGTTTTGACACTTTTTAATAGATGTTTTTGGGAAATAAAAGGTATCCCTCCAAGATTTCATGTCTCTTAGTGCAAGGAAGAAGTTAAGCATATCCAGTAAGGAGTTGTTAGGTCTGGGCTTCCCAGAATCCCAAGGGACACACAGATGCCCACTTCTTCCAGAGGCTGTCAATCTTCTGACCTCTTCCCCTGTACCCGAGGTCCTGCCCCATGGCTATAAATGCGCGGGCCCCAGTGGCCATCTTGCCCCTGCCCTGCTCCTGTTCCACCACGTGCCTGCAGGCTCCTCACTCTGGCAGTCCAACATGGAGTAAATCATGTTCCTGGAGAGACTTAAGCCTCATGGGGCCTTTTTATTTGGGGGTTCGTGCTTTTATAACCTAATGGTGCTGTGACTCTGTCCAGGGACCAAGATATTTTTTCTCCCCCCCAAAAGAACCACCTTTTATTTGGAACCCCTGGGACAGACTTGCCAGCAGCGTATTTCTCTGGACAACCAGCTTCCACATTTCACGATGAAGTACCACTCTCTGCTCTCCCGCACTTCTCTCTCTCTCTCTCTCTCTCTCTCTCTCTCTCTCTCTCTCTCTCTCTCTCTCTCCCTCTCTTCTCACTTTGGCCTCTGAATCTCCTCCTTCATTTTTTTTTAGCCTCCCATCAAAAGACACAGTTCCTCCATTCTTCTTTCCCCGTTTTGGACCCCTGAGAGCTAGTGTATCAGGGGTCCCCCGCTTTCCCATCTAGACCGCTGTCCACTGGGACGCTAGGGACAAAATCCAGACCTGTTTTTTTCTCAGTCCCCCCTGTGAATTTTGGGACACTGATTTTCACAGGCCTGTGGACCCCGTTTCAGAGTCCCCCACCGTTGGTCATGTGGGCCTGGGGACTCTGACCGGCACCCCTGACACTAGGGCAGACTTGCCCTAGCCCTCAGATGGTGCTTTATGAGGCAATCCCCCCACACACAAAACTTTACTTCCATCCTACAGATCTCTCTCTCTCCTACTCTCCCCCCCTCCACGTGCTCTAATCTGTATCTCTCTGCACCCTTGGCAGATTTCTGCAGTAACAGACTGTACTGTCAATATAGGCTTTTTCTTTTTTCTTTCTTTTTCTGTGCTTTCTTTTACTGTGGGTGATGCCATTCTTGGCCAGATATTTCTATATTGTATACAATAGGCTGAACATGAGCCAGCAACACAAGCCAGTAAGTAGCATCCTTTCCTAGCCTGTGCTGCAGCCACTACCACCAGGCTCCTACCATGAGCTTTTATTATTAGAATGTTTTGCTACAGCAATTAAGAATTTATTAAGAGTCAATGTTCAAGCTTTACTTAGGAGTTATATGGTAATTTATATACCAAATTCATTCAAATAATCCTCCAATCTGATTTGGCAAGAGGAATTTGAAGGGACAATATTTTGGCCCCTACCCTCTGAGGTTGACTTGGGTCCTAGGGTCCTGCATCAGCACCTCTGTACATGTCCTGTGGCAGTGAGTCACCAGTCATCCCGGGCCAGGGAGGTCTTGGAGATTCACTTAAAAGGACTTCGTCCTGCCAGTGTCCAGTCAAGGGAGGAAAGTCCATATAGAGGAGAAATTCCTCATGGTTCAAAGGGAAGCTCTGGTCAAGCAAGGCCTGACTTTGTCCTCACATAGATGGAACTGGTGAAGAGAGCCAGGCACGCAAGGCCTGAGTGACCCCCTAAGGACCAGAACCTCAACTGACCTTAACACCAAAAACTAACTTCACTTATCTGAGCTGTGTGGTTTTAAACACCCCAACAGGAAACTATAACCTAAAGAGAAAATTAAATAGCTTATCACCAGAGAGATAGGTGAGAGATGTACTGTGCCAAGTTAGGAACCTACTGTGTCATGCTAGAAAATATCTCAGAGCTAGGTGACAGATTTACTGTGCCATGCCAGAAAATACCGCCTTTTATATTCTCATGGTTATGGCCCTCACTCTAGAGCTCTGTGCACTAAAACTTTTTTTCCAATTCCTCAAACCAGGGTACACGTCCTCTTTCACTCTGCAGACCTTAGACAGGGACCCTCCAATTGCTAATGCACACAGAAGCACCCCCTGTTGGTACTGTGAAGTCCCTGCACTGGTATACTCATGTAAGACTCGACCAGCTTGTCTTTTCAGTTGCAGAGAAAACATCCACTAAGTACTGGCCACTATCGATCTGGAGCAAAACCACCAGGCAGAGCACCCCAAGCAGCCAAAGTGGGAAACCAGATTCTAACCCTCCAGCCTGACAGCTGATCCCCCCACACTTCACCCTCCATCAGCTCTGAAGCAGATACAGAAGAGAGAACAGTGTCCCATTTCCTTATCATAAGCAAAAGGCTGGAATGTTAGGTCTGGGCTTCCCAGAATCCCAAGGGACATACAGATGCCCACTTCCTCCAGAGGCTGTCAGTCTTCTGACCTCTTTCCCTATACTCGAGGCCCTGCCCTATGGCTATAAATGGGTGGGCCCCAGTCGCCATCTTGCCCCTGACCCTCCTGCCCCTGCTTCTGTTCCACCACGTTCATGCAGGTGGCCCGCTCTGGCAGTCCAACATAGAGTAAATCATGTTCCTGGAGTGACTTGAGCCTCATGTGCCTTTTTATCTGGGGGTTCCAGCCTTTGTAACCTAATAGGAGCTACGTGGCCATCCCAGCTCCAAAGAAGCTGTCAGGACGGTGGGTGCAGACCCCATGGTGCTTGGGCCAGAGTCTCATCCCAACAAAGTTCTGCTTTCTAAGATGGAGCCTGCAACTGAGACTGGTATCAGGCTTAGGAACCTGCATCTAGATAGGCCACAGGCCATAGAGGAGAACCTTACTATCACTCTGATAAATACCTACATTATTAAGGTGACTCTTAATGACTTATTGTTATATCCAGAGATTAATGCATCAGCTCTCACCAGAAGTTTCATTATGCAGCAGATGGTGATTAACACAGAAACACACACATGCAAAAAAATAAGAGACTACATGGTGATTATCCCCAAGTTGGACACCAGGATCAAATTCTGCCTTCAAAGGCTCAGAGATCATGTGGAGAGGGGCTGGGAAGGTTGTGAGGTGGTGGATGACCACGGAGGGACAGAGCTCCAGGCAGCGGGTCAGTCACTCATGTGAACTCACAGCAATGGTGTCTCAGTACATTTTTTCTTCTCTGTAGAGCAGTGCACTCTCAGACACAAGCCACGGCACCCCACCTCCCACTTCAGGCTCAAAGATGACCGAGGAACAGAGGCTCTAAAATCTTCTGTTTAAGGGGAGTTTAATTGGACTTTTCCTGCAGAGTGAATGGGGAAGCCTCACAAGGGTCCTCGGATGCTTTCTTTATGTCCATCTGGGGGGAGACTCCCAGGAGTCCCGCCCAACACGGCACTGGCTCTCCCAACGTTCAAGGCCTTAGTCCCTCCCCCTACGTGAGCTGGTTGGGAGGGGTCTCTGGATCCCTAGCGCCCTTTCTCCTCAGAAGGATTTTTTTTCTCTGTGGGTCCATTCAAAAGGAAGTCTAATTTATCCCACAAATGATGACAGCATACACAAGTCCTCCCCTAAGTCAAGACAAAATCCCAACATAGACATAGGGAGTGGGTAAGAAACCTCAACCCTATCCAAGGAACTATTGGAAATGGATGGCGGCTGGGAAAGAGTCAATTTCTTTTAAGGGTGTGATGCAAGGAAGGTTTACCATACTTCAGTGGATGGACCCACACTGAAGGACAGTTGGGAACATAAACTGGACTCTATAGGCCTTACTAGAGTATGTGAAGTTGAGTATGGGTAGTAATGAGTGAGCACAGACAGCAGAGGGGACCTAAAGCTACAATTAAAATGCATTATATGAGGGGCTGGAGAGATGGCCCAGCAGTTAGGAGCACTGACTGCTCCTGCAGAGGACCTGGGTTCAATTCCCAGCACCCACATTGCAACTAAGAACCATCTTTAAGCCTAGTGTGCTGGTACATACCTTTAATCCTACCGTAACTCAGGAGGCAGAGGCAGGCGGATCTCTGTGAGTTCAAGGCCATCCTGGTCTACAGAGTGAGTTCCAGTCCAGCTGGGGCCATAGGGAGACCCTGTCTCAAAAAAACCCCATTATATGAAAACTTTAAAAATTCAATAAAAAAAATTTTTAATGTATTTTTATATCATGTGTATGAGTATGTTGCCTGCTTGTATGTAAATGCACCACATGTGCACAATGATGGAGGAGGCCACAAGAAAGCAGCAGATCCCCCGGAACTGGGGTCACAGACAGTTGCGAGTCATCATGTGGGTGCTGGGAAGTGAATGTGAGTTCTCTGCAAGAGCACCCAGTGCTGAGCCATCTTTCCAACTCCCATTAAAAACTCTTATGTGAAATGTGTGAATAGAAGCCATAAGCTTCATCAAGGAGGCCATACAGCCAGGGCGGCAGAGCCCGAGTCCTCCGGGGGGAACTCCTAGGCTTCAGGTCCACTTTGGTCCATCCAAAGCCCAGGTGATGCCTTTGTGGGGCTGCAATTCATCCTATTTTGGCTTTGTGTTTTTCTTCTTCTCCTTGTCTCAGCCACCTATTAGGGGTTCCAAATTACATTACACACATATTCAACATGGGCTCCAAGTTATCTGTTCCAAAAGACACATCTTTGGCTTACCTCTGGACAAATCTAACAAATCTTCAATTGGAAAAACTCAGACCTGCAGAACTTACTAGGCTCTCAGTCCAAATCTGGCCTCCATATTTATTAAGTTCTGGTCATCATTGGCCTGAAAATTTGATATTTGGATTTCAACTCTCCTAGGAAACCTCTTAACACAAAATGGAAAAAGGGGGCAAAGCAAGCTCCCTCCTGTCCTTTCTCACCTTCTTTGGCTCCCCCATGCCTCTGTTCCCTTGAAACAGACTTCCACTCTCCCCTCCACCTCGTCCCCTATGGAGTCCGCCCTGTTGGCCTCACCCGAGGTCTCTGTAACCGCCTGCAGCCCTTGTTCTGCTTATCATTTCTTCTCTGTTGACAAAGCCCTCGACATGTAAAACCCAACTTCTACTCTGTCACAGTGACACACTGCAAACGTGCAGGCAAGGCACTCTGTCTCTCTCCAATTAGCCTTCTGAAATTTCCTTGCAGCAACAGAACTGCAGCATACTGTCCTCTCTGCTGAGCAGATCTGGTCAGAAACAAAGGCTCTGTTTATCCCTCCCCTGCTGTGACTCTTGATCCACTCTGAGCCGCCCACCTACAGACTTTCCCTCTCTGCTCCAACTGGACAGATGGTGTAGCAGCTAAGAACACCAGCTGGTCTTACAGTCTTCAGGTTTGACTCCCAGCACCTCAATTTCATTGGTTTTTCCCTGTGCCTTAAAATTTAATTACCATTTCTTACGTTCATTTCATTCAGCTGCTTACAGACCTTTAAAGAAATGGTCTTATGTTGTTCCACTCACCACAAATTTATTTCCGAGTTTTCTGTCTCTTAAGGAATCGCCGTTCAGCTTTAGTTCCCAACACTGCCTGCGGAAACGCCCCTCTTTCACCCTTGCTGCCACTGTCATCCCCATAAAATGCACTGTAAACCTCAATTTAATAAGGTTTCTCTCTCCATCTACTGTCTACTCAAAACCCAAAACTCCTTAAACAATGTTTTCTACCAAGTTCATCTCAAACCCTCCTATATACACAGGTTATATTAATTTATTACCTTATCTTTTATATTTAATTTTAATAAATAATACTGCATAGTACTACATAGTACTCCCTTCTAAAGTCAAACCACTGCCTCCTTCATAACTCTAGCTGTGCCTACTTACAGAAAAATCATAATCAAATTTAATAATTATCATGTTTTAGGTACACCTAATTTTCATATAATCATCTATGATAATTGTCTTCTTATTTTATTTGTATTAAGACAATTTTAAACTGTGGCCACTTCAGTTCTTCTTCATTCTTTTTATTGTGCTCAAGAGTTATTGGTTTCATTTTTATCTTGGGATGCCTAGTCAAAAATATACATACGCTAATTTATAAATATAAGTATTTTAATGACATATTCAAAAGCCTTGTAAACCTGGGTAGCTTAAACATCTTTAAATGTATTAAACAATGTCTCTAAGTCTATTAAATGTTACACAAAACATTTAAGTACTACTTGTTTATACAAAGCACTATCTGTTCTAGTTTGCTTTCAATTGGTGTGACAAAACACTATGACCAATACCAACTTGGGGAGGAAAGGGTTTATTTGGCTCACATCTCCTGGGTCACAGTTCATCACTTTGGATTGTAGGAACCCAGGGCAGGAACCTGAAAGCAGGAGCTGAAGTACAGGCCATGGAGGAATGCTGCTTACTGACTTGCTGGCCCATGGTCAGCTTGCTTTCTTATATGATGCACAACAACCAGCCCAGGGGTGGCTCCACCCCCAGTGGGCCGGGCACTCCCACATCACTCAACAATGAAAAAAATACTCCATGGACATGGTCACGGGCCAGTCCAATGGAGGGAGTTCCTTAATTGATGATATCCCTCAACCCAGATGGGTCAAGTTGACACTAAAGTTATGTAGCACAATTGAGCCTCTGTCAACTTGACACACAACACACATCACTATTAAACCACCACCTTTCCATTTCTTAACCCCAAGATATGATGTTAACATTAATATCATAACATAGGATGGTACAACCTTAAAAGCCCACAGTCCTTTAAAAATCTAAACACTTAAAAGTTCACAGTCTCTTGAGTCTCTTTAAGTGTGTTCCTTTAAAATCCAAAACAAGTACTGCCCTATTTCAAAAGGGAAGTATCAGGCATATTTAAGCAAAACCAGAGTCCAGCAAGGTAGCTCAAAACTGGACATCTGGATTCACTCATGATCTTCTAGGTTCCAAAGGGTTTGGGCAGCTCCCCTTCATTGACTCTGCCGTCCACAGCACACGCAGCTCCCCTTCTCTGACTCTGCCATCCACAGCACACGCAGCTCCCCTTCTCTAACTCTGCCATCCACAGCACACACAGCTCCCCTTCTCTAACTCTGCCATCCACAGCACACACAGCTCCCCTTCTCTAACTCTGCCATCCACAGCACACGCAGCTCCCCTTCTCTGACTCTGCCGTCCACAGCACACGCAGCTCCCCTTCTCTGACTCTGCCCGTCCACAGCACACTCAGCTCCCCTTCTCTGACTCTGTGTGTGCTACCATCCACAGCACACACAGCTCATCTCGCAGGCCCAGGGCAACCCCATTCCACACCTGCTGCTGTTCTTGGTGGCCAGCCCAACATCTTGGCATCTCCAAAAGCTGGGGTCTCCACTGAAACTGAGGCTGCACCTTCACCAATGGACTCTTCTGACTTCTGGTGAAAAGCCTCAGTTTCTTTTTATGACCCCCACAATCCAGGGGTCTTCACTGCAACCAAGGCTGCACTTTCACCAGTGGCCTTTCCTGGCCTCTCACAGTGCCAGGCCCCAGTTGCTCATTTTGATCCCCTCACAATTTCAACACCAGAACCATGCAGGAGACTCTTACACATTACCAAGTCTTGCTTCCAGCTTGAGATAGAGACTCAGCCAACTCTGGACCACAGTTTCTGCCTGCTGACCAAGAGGAAATACTTCTCAGAATATTTCATCACAGTGATGCAGGTCTCTTGTTACTTACAGCTGATTTTTCAGCCCTGAATAACCAGCATCAATTGTCCCAGTAAAACAAATGTTTCATTTCAGGTTCTGGTCTCTTCTTAATTACAGCTGATTCTCCAGCCCCAGACAACCAGAACCCACAGATTCTCAATTTAAAATATCACACAAACAGCCCTGATGGTCTCTGCTTCCCTTTGAAGTTTCACAAGCCAGACCTCCATCATCTACAACTCTTTCAGTAACTGTTCCAAGCTCCACAGCAACAAACTCTAGACATTTAATGACTTTTCTAGCCCCAAATTCCAAACACTTCCATAGTCCTCCCCAAAGCACCAAGGTCAGGTCCATCACAGCAATAGCCCACTCTCTGGTATCAATTTCTGTTCTAGTTTTCTTTCAATTGCTGTGACAAAATACTCTAGCCAATACTAACTTGGGGAGAAAAGTGTTTATTTGGCTCACATCTCCTGGGTCACAGTTCATCACTTAGGGAGCCCGAGGTAAGAACTCAGGGCAGGAACCTACAGGTCATGGAAGAATGCTTCTTACTAGCTTGTTCCCCTGGCCCTAGCCCATGCTTTCTTTTCTTTCTTCTTTTTTTTTTTAACACACACACACACACACACACACACACACACATATTCTTTTCATAAGAAAACAGAAACAATACAAAATAACAATGACCAAATGAAGCAAAAAAAAGGGGGAGGGGGATTTCCATTTCTTTTCTGGTGAAATAATCAGTCTGCAGAGCTTGGTATATAATTCTCTTTTTTCTTTCCTTCCTTTCTTCTTTTCCTGCTTTTTCAGGCCTACCAGAAAGATATGTGTTTACTGGCTAGTCCAGGAAGCCTTGAGTTCTCAGCTGAGAAAGAGTCTGGTTAATTTTGGGGGTCTCATCCCTAAACTGCCTAGTCAATTTCTAGCTCCTGTTTAGTTATGTTACCCTTTGAAAAGGGTCACCCCAATAACCAGAAGGGAATCAGGACACCAGCTGCTCTGACTTCTTCCATGTTGAAAAGGGGCATTGGGTGTGGCAACTGGGGTATCCCCCATTCAGAAGGTCAATCTAAAGAACCCCCAAAAGCATAACTATAGAGGGAAAAAAAGTCCTTGACTGGTGCCTGTGAAAGTGAAATGAAGGCTGGAGTAGTTAGGTGCATGATATAGGCAGGGGACCAGAAGTAAGAACAGGGCAAATTCAAATGTCCAACTTAAAAGTCCATTAGTATTTCTTGACCAGAGGGTTCAGAGTGTCCATTTATTAGGCTTCTCTTTTTGTTTAGTTGGCCATGATGTCTGGAAAAAGGATCAAGCATTTCAGTAGTCAGGATATGAGTTTCCACTTACATAGTTGCTAAAAAGAAAGATTTAATTATTGAGCATTATTTAACAATAGTGGAGTTGTCCTTTGGCTGTAGGTGACCCTGCTCTGTTAATCTACGCTAAGATCTAAGGTTTTATGCCTGTTTAACGCCATTTCATATAACTTTAAGCCTTAATGTCTGGAGGGAAATTTTTTCAGGCTTTAAAAGAAATATATTGACTATCTTTTGGTTATACTTTCTTTCGGGGTGCTTAAGTTCACAGTTAGTCCAGATTAACTAAACTTTGTTTTCTCAAGGTCATTTGAGGTTCTGGACTTCAGGGGCACTCAGGATTTCAAGGAGGGAAGGGGAGTACCAGGCTCCTTCTGGCCATTCTTAACCAGTTCCATCCACTGAGGACAAGGTCAGGTCTTGCTAGACCAGGCTTCCCTTTGGAGCATGAGGTGACTTTCCTCTATGTCAAGCTTCCTCTTTATAGATTGGACACTGGCTAAGGTTCTATTATTGGATCTCCAAGTCCTCCCTGCACACAAAACCTGGTGACTCACAATTGCAGAACATTTTAAGAGATGCCCTGTGATGGTTAATCCTGGGTGTCAACTTGACTGGACTAAAGATGAACAAATAAGAGAAAAAGGATCTTCAGATTGGACTACCTCAACCCGGATGGCCCACCCCAAATGTGGGTGTTACCTCTTGCCGGCAGGCAGTATAAAGGCCACAGCAGAGGGAGCTGGTCCCTTTTTTTCCTGCGGCTTGCCTCTCTCTCACTGGTGAGTTTGTCTTGCTGCTGTGATCAACCCTTTGGATCCCAGCATGTACTGAGACTGGCAGATCTCCTGGAATCCATCGGGCCTTCAGCACCAGATTGGGACTACTGAGACATCCAGCCTTGCAGACTGAGCAGTTCCCTGGATTCTCAGCCTCTCAAGTGTGGCACAGCTACTGTTGGACTACTTGAGCTCTGTCATGTGAGCAAATCAATAAATTGTATATAGCTATATATTCATCCGGTTACTTCTGTTTCTTTAGAGAACCCTGACTAATACAGATTTTGGTACCAGAAATGGTTCTAGAGAAACAGAATTGAAAGGATGAATTTCTTTAGTGAGCTTGGTAGACTCTGGAGCCAGCTCTCCAACCCAATGAAGCCTAGAGTTACTGAAGGCTCTCCTGGTGGCATGAAGAGGAATGATAATCCTTGGTGCAAACTATTTGATGTAATTATGAAGATAGATCGATTTGACTCACCTAGTTCGCCTCTTGTGAGAAGCAAGGAATTTAGTGACTCTCTATATAAAACATTTGAGAAATTGTAGAAAAATAAGGAAAATAATGATGTTGCCTGGTTGCTCCTAGCATCTCTGGATAAAGTGATAGAGGAAAATAAGAAGTCAGTGATAAAACTGATCAGCTCCGGATTCGAAACAACAGTTTAAAAGTTTCCAAGTGTGCTCTGGAAGAGAATCTTCTCTCCAGCAACCAAAGAGCTAAAGCGGCAGAAAATCAAGCTGGAGCCCTTATTACACGTTTGGCTGATTTACAACGCAAATTTAATTCCCAGCCACAAAGGGTGTCAGCAGTTAAAGTGAGAGCACTGGTGGGGAAAGTGTGGAACCCTGAAACTTGGGATGGAGATGTGTGGGAGAACCACGATGATGAGGATTTTGAACCCTCGGATTCTGAGGGATTTTCTTTATCTGAGGAATCTCCCCACTCTCAGCAGAGAAT
Source organism: Rhizomys pruinosus (assembly GCA_009823505.1). Taxonomy (NCBI): domain Eukaryota; kingdom Metazoa; phylum Chordata; class Mammalia; order Rodentia; family Spalacidae; genus Rhizomys; species Rhizomys pruinosus. Next base: position 1,036,468 of record VZQC01001088.1, on the reverse strand, counting down.
CCACTCCCTGCAGATCCCTCCTCCCCACCCTTGCCTGAGGAAACCAATCCCCCGCTCCCAGTGGGAGCTAATGTCCCTCAGGGCCCAACAATTGTTGCCTCTAGATCTATAACCAGAGTCAAGGCTAAGCAAGCCCCTAAAGGTGAGATAGAGAATGTGGTCCACGAGGAGGTGCACTACACCACTAAAGAAATTAATGAGTTTGCAGATTCATTCCGGCAGAAGCCTAAGGAATATGTGTGGGAATGGATTTTAAGGGTGTGGGATAATGGTGGAAGGAATAAAAAATTGGATCAGACTGAGTTTATCGATATCTGCCCACTAAGTAGAGATTCTAGGTTTAACATGGAAGCTCGAGTGGTTAAAAAAGGTGTTAAAAGTTTATTTGAATGGTTGGCTGACATATTTATTAAAACATGACCTACTAACGACGAGTCAGAGATGGCTGATATTCCTTGGCTTAGTATTGATGAAAGGATTGTGAGGGTCAGGCAGATGGGCATGCTCGAGTGGATTCTAAGTGTAAAACCACATTCTCCACAATATGAGGACCCGGGGGACATGCCTCTCACTGAGTTTATAAGATGGAAAGTACTGAGAGAGACACCAGAACATTTGAAGAGCTTTGTTTTTGCTCTTTTTCTTATGCCAGATCTTACAGTTAGAGAAGTTGTTGCACACTTGCATAAATTAAATGTACACATAATAGGTTTAACAGGATCTCAGGGTAGGCATCAGGTGGCAGCACTGAATCGCTGAAGGCCAGATGAGTGTAGTTATCGTAATTATCATAATGGGTGGCAAAGGCAAAACAATGCCTATAATGGCATGTCCCGAAATGATCTTTGGAACTGGCTAATTAATCATGGTGTTCCCAGGAAACAAATACATAAGAAGCCTACTAAGTTTTTATTTGATCTGTATAAGCAGAAAAGCTCTAGAACAAATGGCAGGAAGTAAACATTGGATTTCAGCAGTAGCAAATCCCGTCCAGTTAACCACTTTCCAGACTTGAGACAGTTCACAGACCCAGAACCCCTTGAATGAAGGGGTGGCCAGGTTCTGATGAGGAAGGACCTTGTCACAATACCAAAGAGTTATACTGTTTGCCTCCCTCCTGTCCTTCCCCAGAGGGACCTGAGGCATTTTACTAGGGTAACTGTACACTGGGGAAAAGGAAATAATCAGACTTTTTGAGGCCTATTGGATACCAGTTCTGAGTCGACACTGATCCCAGGAGACCCTAAAAAGCATTGTGCCCCTCTGGTTAAAGTAGGGGCCTATGGAGGTCAGGTGATAAATGGAGTTTTGGCTGAAGTCCGACTCACGGTGGGCCCAGTGGGTCCCAGAACTCATCCTGTGGTTATTTCCCATGTATAATTGGGATAGATATAATTAGAAATTGGCAGAACCCCAACATTGGTTCCCTGACCTGTGGAGTGAGGGCTATTATGGTTGGAAAGGCCAAATGGAAACCATTGGTATTGCCTCTACCAGGGAAAATAGTGAACCAAAAACAGTATCGTATCCCTAGAGGGATCACAGAAATTAGTGCCACCATCAAGGATTTGAAAGATGCAGGGGTGGTGATTCCTACCACATCTCCATTTAACTCTCCAATTTGGCCTGCACAAAAGACAGATGGATCATGGAGAATGACAGTTGACTATCAAAAACTCAACCAAGTAGTGACACCAATTGCAGCCGCTGTACCAGATGTGGTGTCCTTACTCGAGCAGATTAATATGTCTCCTGGTACCTGGTATGCAGCTATTGATCTGGCCAATGCTTTCTTCTCAATACCGGTTCATAAGGACCACCAGAAGCAATTTGCTTTCAGCTGGCAAGGCCAACAGTATACCTTTACTGTCTTACCTCAGGGGTATGTTAACTCTCCAGCGTTGTGCCATAACTTAGTTAGAAGGGATCTTGATCGCCTGACTCTTCCACAAAATATCACACTGGTCCACTATATTGATGATGTTATGTTGATTGGACCCAGTGAACAGGAGGTAGCAGCTAGCCTAGACTTGTTGGTAAAGCATATGCGCATGAGAGGATGGGAAATAAATCCAACTAAAATTCAAGGGCCATCTACCTCGGTGAAGTTTCTAGGAGTTCAGTGGTGTGGAGCATGCAGAGACATTCCTTCTAAGGTAAAGAATAAGTTGTTGCACCTGGCCCCTCCCTCCACCAAGAAAGAAGCACAACGTCTGGTGGGTCTTTTTGGATTCTGGAGGCAGCACATTCCTCATCTGGGTGTGTTACTACGACCCATATATCAGGTGACTCGTAAGGCAGCAAACTTTGAGTGGGGCTTGGAACAGGAAAAGGCTCTTCAACAGGTCCAGGCTGCGGTGCAGGCTGCTCTGCCCCTAGGGCCATATGATCCAGCAGACCCAATGGTGCTTGAGGTATCAGTGGCAGATAGAGATGCTGTCTGGAGTCTGTGGCAGGCTCCCATAGGGGAATCACAGCGGAGGCCCTTGGGATTTTGGAGCAAGGCTCTACCTTCATCTGCAAACAACTATTCTCCTTTTGAGAGACAGCTCTTAGCCTGCTATTGGGCCTTAGTGGAAACTGAACGTTTGACAATGGGCCACCAAGTCACCATGCGACCTGAGCTGCCCATCATGAGCTGGGTGTTATCTGACCCACCAGACCATAAAGTAGGACGTGCACAGCAACAGTCCATTGTCAAATGGAAGTGGTACATACGGGACAGGGCCCGGGCAGGCCCTGAGGGCACAAGCAAGCTACATGAAGAAGTTGCCCAAATGCCTATGGTTCCCACTCCTGTTACAATGTCTCCTGGGCTTAAGCATGCACCTATGGCTTCATGGGGTTTGCCCTATGATCAGTTGACTGAGGAAGAGAAGACTAGGGCCTGGTTTACTGATGGTTCTGCACGCTATGCAGGCACCACCCAGAGGTGGACAGCTGCAGCATTACAGCCAATTTCTGAAACAACCCTAAAGGACACTGGTGAAGGAAAGTCTTCACAGTGGGCAGAACTTCGGGCAGTGCACATGGTTGTGCATTTTGCCTGGAAGGAGAAATGGCCAGAGGTTCGATTATATACTGATTCATGGGCTGTAGCCAATGGTTTGGCTGGATGGTCAGGGACTTGGAAGGAGCATGACTGGAAAATTGGTGAGAAAGACATTTGGGGAAGAAGTATGTGGATAGAGCTCTCTGAATGGTCAAAGGATGTGAAGATACTTGTGTCTCATGTAAATGCTCATCAAAAGGTGATCTCAGCAGAGGATGA